>JASSUY010030414.1:0-46332 GCA_032466535.1 Forpus xanthops | reverse complement strand
TGATCTTAAGGTCCTTTCCAACCCTAACTATTCTTAATTCTATGAAATTTGGAAAAATCTTCATTATCCAGAAACACTTATATGCATCTGTACATGGGAATGCTTTCTGCATGTGGAAACAGACAGAACATCATGTCTAAGAATTAAGGATATCAGTCCTGACTTCTAGATCACTTTTCATGTGCTTATTATCAGAACTGATGCAGAGCAACTGAGGGGGGGAAAGAAACAATGAAGAAGGTAAGTCCTATATAAGAAATCAATTGACACTATAGTAAGAGTCTTCACTGGCTTCAATCTTTGGACATGAAGTGTAACACTGCATAGCCAATACCTAGCCCAGCTTAGAGGAGAAACAAAGGACAAAATAAGGCAGTGAAGCACCTCAACGAAGCAGCTTCTGCAACTGCCTAACCTTTGTAGATGGAGTAGGTAACCAAACATGCCTTAAGGGGCTGCCTACAGATTTGCTGAACCACTCCATATTTCATCAGTCACAGTAAGCTCCAGCATGACAGTTTGGCAGTTAGAGATTGCTGGAATGTACCAGTGATACAGCAGTAACCCTTATGTTTCCAGTTCTCCTGGACTCCTACATCTCACTGGAGTATGCCTCAGTGACAAGGTGAATGTTTAGCCAGTGTTTGTGCAGCTTTTTGCTGTGCCAGCAGCATACAATGAGCCCAGGAGGTAACAGAGTCTCTCCCTTAAGGCAGTTTCTCAGTAATGCTGTTTTACAGCTGCTCAACTGAACTGCCAGGGAAATGAAAGGCCACATTTTTACTCCCACTCAACCAGAATAAAACTAAACCAGTAATTGCAAAGGCTGTTAAGTTCAGGTGATAGCAAGACATGTCTTTGATAAAGAGAGGCAGGCATTAACATACATAAGGAGAAAGAAGAGGGACACGTTGTGCCTGAGGACGTAATATGAAGGAAAAAAAGTGTACGTGGGACAGAGTTCATGTCATATCAGCCCATATCAATGACTCCCAAAAGTGAGAACAGAAAATACAGATATGAACAAGGAGTAACAAAGAGATTTTCTGAGTCCTGTCCCAGCATCTCCTCCTGTGTATGTTATGCAGCAAACCCCCATAATTTCCAGGCAATGTCCACTGCAGTATCTTTATCAACCATAATGAACTAAAAAAACACAGCTGCTGGTCACATCTTTCCCCAGACAGCTGAGAAAATAATATACTTTTTTAGAGTGACACAAGTCTTTCTGGCCAATTTGCTTACAATTTTTGTAATAATGCAGAACACCTTTGCATCCTATTACCACTATGTCCATGAAAAACAATGGCCCATGCTAAAGATGAGTAGAGCCAACATTCTTATTATGCAGAATCACATTCTGTGTCATGGCAACTGGGAATTTAATATCATAGTATTGCCTTTTGCCAATGAACTGACTGGTTGCTTTGATAGCAGCATTAATGAAACCATTGACAGAACTGTAATTAAATTAACGTGATCACAATTTGCCATTCACCAATATCAAGTAATTTACTTCAGACAGCTGCCAATTAGGTAGTTTTCAAAGAACCCCCCTCAGGAGACATGATTTGCAAGTTCAGTTGTTAATCTAATTGAAGTGCAAACAGTACTATGATTACTTATCCAAGTGTTATATGGTCTAACAGGCCATGGCTGCCCTTCGGACAACTGGGAGTCCTCACTGTTTACCTCTAAATAGATATGAGGGGGAAGTTAGAACTACTGCTGTCAGTACCATCTCCTTTAGAAAGCAAAATCTATCCCTGCTTTTATATCCAGCCCATGGCATATTTTCTGTAAAATACTGCGAGATTTATGGGGAAATGGATGCAAGTTTGCTGACCATACAGCAACTCACAGGTAGTTATCTGTTCAACATTTATTTTTTACCCTAAGTCAAATAGAAATGATACTGAAATTTTATAAAACTTCTGGTTATATGGCAAATTTTTTTCAAAAGTTTTAAGATTTCCATCTCAGAATAATGAGTTTTACTGCTTTCTGCTCTAGCTTTCATTTTTGGCAATTTTGTTCATTTATAGGATCTCGGGAGATTCCAGAATCATTCTTTCAGCAATATATCTAAAAACTTAACCAATACTTGGATTTATACTTGCTGTTTAGAAGGTTTTCCCATATTTAACTAAGCCATTTATATTTTAAACTGTTTTAAAAAATCATTACTAATTTTATTTAACAAATAAAGTTGGCTTTTTTCACATCCCAGATAATTTTCTTCAGGACATTGCGCTAAATTTATTACTGCCCTGAAAGCTGTGGGACTGTGGCCATACTAACTGCAAAAACAGCTGCCACAGAACCTCTAGCCTACGATCACAAGAATATACATATTATGCCCAGCATTCCTAACACTCTAAAAGTACTGATGACACTGAGCCGCTTTACAGCCGAGAGGATGATCTCAGGATCAAAAAGAATTACTCCCTTGAAAAAGGCATATTCAAACAGCTGATACTTCAGAATGTAACTTGGTGGGAAGTCCCGTTTGGGTTCTGTACCTGCTGAAATAAATTAAGAGAACAGGCAGCTTTGGTCCTGTGTACTTGCAGACATGAATCAAGGGCTTGTTCTGCTAAGTGGTGCCATTGAAATAAACTGCCTCTAAAGAAAGAGTTGATCCAAAATCCACCGGCTCTTTCCTGAAAGTCTTTCCACTGACAGTAAAAGACATCAGTTCAGGCCACAGTGTTATGCTATTAAGTAAAACTCATTAGAATCAAGATCTGATCCAAAATATATCAGCAAAGACAGGAACAGCTGTTACCTCAACAGAGTATACATTCATCTCTCTGCGGCTGAATCATGTGTATTTCTGCTGGGAGTTTTGCAAACATTTATTTGGTTGGTATTTTTATTTCCTTTCAGCATTAACCAGTGCGTCATCTTGTCTTTCATCTGCACATTGGCATGAAAAACAAATACATCTCCAAGCCTTCAAAAATTTCTGCAATTTCCTTTAAAACAGAATCCTTCTTACAAATGAAGTGTTTATTCCAGTGACTGCCATTTAAGCTTGGGCTGGCAAAACTATTGCTCCAATTAAATCAGCAGCCTGAGGTAGATAGTCTCTTTTCTTGTTTGCCTGTAAAGTATTTGCTCATTACATCTGTTCTTGGGCTGTATGAGACTATTGAACTACTTGCTGGCAAAATATTTTGATGGTTGATCATATATTCTTCCTTAGCTTTGACTAGTTACACTACAGTAACATAATATTTCTTTACTCTCTGGTAACAATATTTCCATAGCAGAGAACGAAGAAAACCTGCAAATCGACAGTGGTTACCAAATCATATACTGTAATTCCCTGAGTACCACTGTGAAGACAAAGCAGTTTCCAAAAACTTTCACTGACAGCCTGGCCACTTGGTCAGCTCCCTCAGAAAATGAGAGCTCAAAAACATTTCTTCCAGCTACCTATGATGTTGCATTTAAAAAAAAATAATACAGCAAAAAAAAAAAAAGGCAGAAGCCTTAGCTGAAAACAGAGGTTTGTTGTAATAAAGACTTACATGGCCTTATCTGCTCTGCATGTGTCACACTGCAAAATGCCTAGAAGTACAGAAAGAATGAGAAAGTAATCTACAAGCTCATTAACGTGTTCTTCAAAAGATGCTGACCTACGCTCTCATCCATCTTTTTGATTGCAGTAAAGATAATTGCATAAGAAAAGAAACCATCAGGAGGAAGAAGAGAGGCTCTATTTTTCTGTCCATATATATCTTATGCTCCAGTACTTGAGCACATCCAGCACAGATCTGCATCTTCCCCAAAGAGTGTGTCATTTTTCTAATAAAAGGTGAGATCCTCATGATGTCAATGGAGTTGACCGTGTCAGTGCTCCATAAGGAGGCTCAGTGAAGTGAACATGGCTATTTGTACAGCAAGACAGTGCTCAGCAAGCGGCAAGGCAGGCTCAATATCTGGCATTAAGGGCATTGATTTTGGTCAACACCTACCCCAGCCAACTCAACTGACTGCTACGTGAGTATTCTCAGGCTGAAAGTTCTCTTTCAAAGCACTGGAGTTTTGCAAGTTATGTGGGTTGGGGTTTAGTTGTTTTTAAATCTCTTGAAATGGGCAAGATATCTAAGATTTAGTGGGTTTAACTGCACTGCATACCAGACAGTACAAATCATTCAAGAATGCATTTTGTCTAAAGGTAAAATAGATTGCTGTCAGTACAAAAGGCATAGGATGCCTGGGAGGCTCATTTGGCAACAATAGTAATGCATGACATTATTCAGTAAATGCATCTTTTAAATTAAAATTTTATCTACTGGAGGTTTATTTAAGTAACACCAAGCAGTTTAAAAAAATCTGCAGCTCAGTGATGTGTCAGAGAACACACGCTCTGTTATTTGCAAGCCATTAAAATCACTGGTCCAGATGCTTCCTTCCATTTTCTGCCATTAACATGAAGCAGTCACTGCAGCCAGAGGAATTATCCCACTTCTGTACTGCTGCAATTAAGATCAGGATTCAACTCATTATTTGTCATTATTAAACAGGAGGAGGAACCATGCTCTTTCAAAATAATAAACAGTGACCAGCACAGTGCTCTGTAATACACGTATTTTTATTTTAAATGGTTTATCCGTGGCTGAAGAGTTTGAAGAAAATTAAGCTTCATAAAAAATTCTATTCATGCCTTCCAAATTGGAATGAATAGTCTGTCGTTTTACTTATGTAGCTCCTTCAATTCTGTGCTTATGGAAGAGTAGTTTCCTGATTTGTTTCTTCCAGTGTGAGGTACTGATTGTGTGCTGCAGTTAAAACCTCTTCATCTTGAAGAAAAGTTATTACTAATACATTATGGGGTGCTGGAGCTACTGTCGGGTGTCCAGTAGCTTTAGCAGTTCATCAGACTGAAACTAGGAACGCACAGCGGGTGGGACATCTGCCTGGAAAGCTGCAATAGCTTCAAAGACACACACACACAAATTATTATAATGACTCATTATAAACTCTTTGTGCCTCTAGAAGAGCACACATATCACAGCTTGCCATCTTGTTATCACCAAGAATGTGAAAATGCTGCTTAAAAATTAGTGAAAAGCATGCTCATGTAAACATCCATATTTATTGCCTCGCTGTGACAATCAGCTCTGGTTCAGGCACATTCTGCAGGGAATCATGGCATGCCAGGAGTGGTTCCTGAGCCAGGGAAACGCTAGAGGAGCCCTGAGAACTGCCATGAGCTGGCAGCTCGCATGAGAGCAGCTGTCAAGGTACGGACAGGGCCAGGAGTAACAGTGGCTACTTCTCACTCCCACAAAGGGCAACCCTGGAGAGTGACAAGGAGCATTACAGAGTGGATACAGAAGGCATAGTGTGTCAGTTTGTGCAGGCAGACACTGCTTTGAAGGAGAGACATCACACTGGCTGAGTGGGGAGACTTGAAGCCCACACAACCCAGCAACTGGGCACTATTCTGTGACCATCTGCACAGTTCCAGGGCACTCGCCAGCCTGGCCCTCCAGCAGAATAGTGGGCACTTGTCAGAGAGCAAGGGCTGAGGCTCCAGCTGGGGAACTGCACCATCTACCCTAGTGGAGACAGATGCCTTCACTTAGATGGAGCAGCATCAGGGAGAGGCTGCAGTACAGACCTTGGGCTGAAGGAAGAGTCTAGATCTTCCTCTTGGACAGGGACAGGCAGCAGACCTGCCTGCAGAAGATGTGCCCACGTGGATAACTCCTGCAGGGGTGGCTGGGCTGCAGAAGGCAGCAGGAAGTCTGTATAACATCTGGGAGAAGGAAATAGATAGCTCACCCCTGGCAGCATTGAAAGCCAGGTTGGATGGGACTTTAAGCAACCTGGACTAGTGGAAGCTGTCCCTGACTGTGGCAAGGAAGTTGGAAATAGATGATCTTTAAGGTCCCTTCCAACACAAGCCATTCTATGATTCTATAGGAAAGGAAGAAAGTGACTGTTAAACTATATCAAAGTAAGGATGAAACATACAACACTGACATAAGAGAAAAACCTCTTGGAACTATGCACATCTCTCTTTCCAAAACACCAAAACAAAAGTAGCTCTTTTTTTAGAGTAAATATGCAAATGCAAATATTCATTTGTTTTTAAGGGAACGGCAGTTACATGATAGTGGTGATAGGAAAACTACGGAGTTTTCATAGAGAATCATAGAACCATATTTTTCCTTTTATATTACTAGGGGTTCTGCACCATCTAGGTCATTGTATCTGTTATCCAGGGTCCATCTTACATGTTACATTAAAGTCTAAATTTAAGCCCAGGTAACCTGTTTTGATTCATCAGGACACTGGTATATATGAACAAACACAAGCTTCAGGACAAAGACAGTTACAGGGTATTAAAAGAGCAAAATATTGTGGATACTAATTTTTTATAAATACTGCCTAGTAACTAAGTGAGACACGTAAAACCAGCACCCTGAGAATAGGCTTGCTATGGTTAACATCATGGAAACACCTTTCAGCATCCTAGCAATGTTCTTTTACCAGCATGCAATATAAACCACTGTTTATAGCTTTCAAAGCTACTTTGTGCTGGATAAGAAATACTTGTCCACAACTGAGCTGTCTGCATGCTATCACAAACGCAGCTAGCACAGCAAAATCACAGTACACACAATGTTAAACTCACTGTCACCTCAAGGATGACTTTTGGCAAAGCTCCTCTTTTATATTAATCCAAGTTTTTCTTCAAACAAATTTGTGATCCATTTGACCACCAGCTTTTCCCATTTAAAGCCCTTTGATTAAACTGTGCATCAAATAAGAACTGACATCAAATGTTCTGAAAACTGCTTAACTATTGAGGGGCAGGTACTGCAAAGGAGATATGTGCATTGCCTACGCAGCAAAGTTTGTGCTTTTAAGAAAGTGTCCCTTGCAAGTGAACTTTGTAAAATAATGTTAAAAGATAGAGACGTAGAAGAACAAAAGGGGTGCTCTGATGCTTTCTTAGGAGAGGAAGAGGTAGTTTATGGAAACTGGTAATAGGAATGAACACTTGAATACCAGGCAATGAAAAGATGCCAAAATAATAAACCAGTCAAAACAGAAAAAAAAGTATTAATATGGAAATGCCTGGGCACTGGAAAATGAGTATACAAACTAGAAAATTAAATAGCACATGATTTACCAGTTCCAATTATGTTTCTTCAAATTGGCGAAGGAAGCTAATGGCGTCAAGAACCACTTACCAACCACCAGCCTCCAGACACCACTGAGGGCCATTCCTGTCACTCCAAAGAGCTGCCATAGCATCGTGAAGGTTTTGAGCTCCCCAGGGCCACAGTGCTGGAGCCAGGACCCATACTCACAGACCCAGACAGAGGCAGGGCAGAGAGAGGTCAACAGGCAGCCCCAGCAAACAGACATCTTTCTGCGGACAGGCCAGAACATGGCTTCTGTAGATGCACACTTAGGTATAGCTTCAGCCTATTCAAAGAAAACATGATTTGAGCTCACAGAATTTACTAGAAACTGCGGACATCAAACAGCATTGAATGCAGGCCCTTAAGAGGAAGTATATGAAACTCCCGTCAAGCACTACCCCATCACACTGACATCCCCCACCATCTCCATTAAGTAGGAGGTAGTTTAAACCCATCTCTTCTCTCGGTTCCTCATTTTTTTCTCTGGAGGTCAGAGTAAAACCCAGATACTCACATCTCCCTAGAAGAAAATTTTATTCTTATTTATGGAAACTTATTTCCTGGTTTACTCCACAAAATCCTTCCTTCTTTATCTTCTCTCCCAAAGAAACACCTGGCATTTCACCCAGCAGTCCACGATATTCAGGATCTAATTCAGAGAGCAGGAATTGATTTTTGTCTTAATCTCACTGCATTCAACAGAAGGAGATAGTGGTGCTTTTTTTTTTTTTTATTGGCAGCTTGAATGACTACTTCTGCACACAGCAAGACTGACCGAAAGTGAATTCCTGAGGTAACAAAACTAGCAGTAAGTCACCACAGGTTTCTTATCTCCTGAGTCACAATATGTTCCTTATCAGCCTTGCCACTATCAGGTAGCCTAATGCCCACTACAGGGAACAATTAAAGTAATATTGGTTCTTGGGGAAAATACAAACTTAACTGGAATCTAAACGATATGCTTCACTCTTATGCAAATAGATCTGGTAGTAACACAAGGAAAGACAACAAAATCAGTGGCAAGAAATAGGCAAAACCATTTAAGTTAGGAAAGTTCCCCATGACACATCTGTTGTTCTTTAAATGAGACAATCTGTTCATTCCAGGAGCTGCTTCCCAAAATACAAGTTTTCTAATACCAGCCACTTCCAGCACTACTAAAGCCTCATTTATTTCTTTTCCTCTGGCCTTTCTTGTTCTGTTTTTATAAGCAGCATTTATATAGCCTAGAACAAAAAAGCACTTAAAACTTTGAAAAGTCCAGAGCAATTTCCGCAAAGCATTAAAACAAACTTTTGTGATAACAGCAACAGCTAATGCAGTCACAGTCAAAACCATGTTCAGTAAGCAGTATAATTTCACAGCCCTGTAAAACCAGATATAAATGAGCTCCCTCAAGTAAGTCTTTTTCTTCACATTCTTTTTTTCCACATTTTATTCTGTTTCCAGATATCATCCTCCCTGATGGCTCCCAGAAGCACTCAACAGTAACATGAAATTACTGTGATGTTGCCATGCATTAACAAAGCCAGTCCAAAGCACCTTATTCTGAAAAGCTGACCGCAAAAGCATTCCCTCATGTGATAGCAAAGTGGTAATTTTTACTCTCACAAATAGTCAGTTATGAGGGTTGCTTGTTGATAGAAAAGGGAGCAGAAAATTTCTAGAGAGCAGAAGGCAAAGAATTTTTGAGGAGAGCACCATGCATACATTTTTATAAATGACACAGACAATTCCTGTCTATCATTCTTGTGATTTTATTTCTTCTGAAGATCAGTTTATTTTTTACAGAAAATTAAGTATTTTTATATCTTTACTTTCCACCATTAACAGGAGAGCAGTTGTGGTTTGAGGTTATTTATAAAGATGCTGTCCTTTAAATAATACTGAGAAGAAAAAAATTAAATGGATCAAGACTTTGGAAACTCATGGCTTGAGCTACGTAGCTCTTTTCTCTCTCACTAGTCCAGACTTGACAGTCAAATTTGTCTCAAGTAACAATGCCATTAAAGGGATTACTGTTACGTATAAGGTCAATACAACAATTCCAGACAGTAGTAATACATTTCATTTATCTGCCAGGTTTTTCCAGTTAAATAAATATATTACTTTTATTTACTCATCTCCCAAGCAGAATCTCTATATATTCATTTCATTCAACATATTACCTTCTGTTGACCCCAGTACAAACCATGGACTCTCTTTTAAGAGCAGAAAGGTTATTCTTCCAGAAACGCAGGGGTACCTCACAAGCCTGTAATATCTCCTTTCCATACAGGATGCACAGCCTACCTCACAGATAGGAATCCTAAAAGCTAGGAGTTACTCTCTTCCTTATTTTTTGGTAAGCATATCATTCAGTGTCAGGCAGCTCCCAACAGCACTCAAGAAAACTCTGTTTTGCTCATGCCCGACAGCAGAATATGTCACATATAGGACTATCCAGCTGCTACTGCTCTCACACATCACCATGCCGTTCTTTAGTAAATAATGGTCTACACAATGCAGAAAACACAATAGGAAAAGGAAAAACAAAACAAAACAATTTAATTGCCTTGGCATTGACATTGTGAATACCTCCATTTGTAGTTACTGGATGAAACTAGACCCTTCTAGCAGCCTTCCAGATCATAAGATGCATCGAGTTTGGCTCAGGAATGTTTTTAAATCTGCTTTGGTCACATCAGGCAGAAAACATAACAGGAAGTTTTTTAGAAAGAAACACAACTGAAAGATGCTCTTCAAGGCCACACTTAATGCCTTCTAGTAGTTAAAGGGCATTCAGTGCATGTACCAGGCCAGGACTAAAACTGAGCGTGGTATTCTCAAAAAAAAAAATACTAAAAATATTAAAAAAAAAAATGCATCATCAAATCATCAAATACTATTTTCAAGCTAATCAAGAAATGCCAAATTCTAATAACTGTACAAGTAACTCAGAGTCCCTTAGTGGTTCTACTTACTAAACCCATTCAGAGCCTATCTTAGATCAGACTAAATGCATTTTTAGAACATTTAGGCAAAATCTGCTCAAACAAGCAGCAATTAAGAACCTTTGAAGCTCACTTTGTGAAATTATTCTCTGTTTTACTGAGAGATACTACTTGGACACCCATGGCACAGGTACACCGTACCATACTCCACCTACCTGTGTTAGCCAGCTGACACTGAAAGGACTAAGTCAAGTGGCGCATCCATTTTCTAGTGAAGTTTCATCATCTCACATATGGGTTCCAAATGAACAATAACTAACCACTATTTTTAACTCTCCTGCAAAGCATGCAAATTGTTTAGGATCTTCAGGTCCTCTCATAACCATATATTCCTGATGAGTTGCTGAATCATGTATCACTTATGCAAAAATTCTTATGTAAAATCAGTTATGTAAAAAAGTGATTTTTTTAATCAGTTTTTTTCCACTAACACATGTATAGTGTCTTTTTTTTAACAGCTCTGTTTAATATTACTTCTTAAAAATACATGCTATTTAATATGATAGCCCATTCTTAAATAATTGCCATAGAGAATGAGAGCCTCTGAGTCATCTTCTTATGCTTTGTTTTGCATCACCCTGCTATAATTTTCAGTCTCTTATGGAATACGTTCTTCCCCATTTTGCATGTGATTCTTTTCACTTAGTTCCAGCAGTTAGATGCAAGCAGATGCTCAAAAGTTAAATTTCCTTTATAGCCTATGGAAAAAAAAATACATAAGACCCTGAAGGGCAATTCTACTTGAGCACCCACTTAAAGCAGAGTGGGATTCAAATCTTCTATATCTCTCCTTCTGACTACCGCAACTACTTTTAAGAATCTAAAGTGTGATGAGATGAAACTTATCGATTGTGCCTTACAGTTAGTTATACCTGCATCAGCAGCTAAAGTGGTGCAATAGGAGTGCAGCTTTAGAGAAAAATACTTTGTGCTGAGAAGCATACTTTCACGCTAGGTGCACTTGAGAGAGAGAGTGGAAGCAGTATTTCAAACCTGCTGTAGACTGTCCCTACAGGCTGAAAGTCCATTAGCAGCTGGAGCTTATTTACTTGCGCTCCTGCAGCATGTCTGGCAGTTTACTGTTATCACCATTTTCTGCAGCCCAAAACTGTTCCACAACGAGAATCTAAATTGCTAAGTGGGAAAACCCAGGAGGTTCAATTTAAAAGCATGTATTTTTTCCAAACTAAACTGCTAATGTAGATGTATCCTGAGTCAGTATTTGTACACACTGAAGCACAACTTTGGGCTTGTTGGCATATTCAGTCAGTACACTGCCATCCCAGCAATTACAGTCCCTTTGGTAAGCTGCCCACTCTCCATATCGACACTGCATTTTTGACCCTCATTGCTTATACTGGAGTGCCTTTCATTAACACAAGCAGGGCATGTGCAATATTTTGAATGAAGGCCCAGCACCAGTTACACCACCAGCTCTGCTACCCCTGATGGAAATGCCTTGCCTGGTACTTCTATGGCTGCATATCTGACTTCTTTATGGTTATATATATCCATCTCCCTCTTTTGCTCCACAGATGACTGATTTAAGAGAAACAGCAACAGGACAATACCACTCAGAGTGAAGTGAAAAACTGTTGTCTTGAGTTGAAGAGTCAAGGATTCCAACACTCCCATTTCCTCAAACGCATTATTCTTGTCTCTGACCTTAATGAGTACTTTCCTGCTATTCAGGTTTTAAAAGCCTCTGATGCATCTAAGGGCAAAACATTTTCTTTTTCAATTAGGAAATCAGGCCAAGCACAGTAGGAGTCAAACTAAATTGAAAAGTACTACCCAGGAACAAAGTAAAGACTAATAACAGACACTTTGAATCATCTGATGCTGGGCCTCACTAGTAAATGTCACTGCTAAATCAGACATCCTTTGTTGCCATAAGCAAGGGACTGCACGGAAAATTTAAATCTCACAAAAGGAACCATTGATTTTAGAAGATAAAGATCTCCTAATCATGTATCCAGCAACAATATAACCTCACAGATATTTAGCAGTATAAATTGCATGTCTTTCACCCTTTGTTACCCCAGCCAAAGGTCATTCTGAATCGTTATTCACATCAGCACATTTCACTTAAGAAGCTCTTCTCTCACCCACAAGAAGGAGATGTATGTATAGAAATCAGCCTTTTGCACATGAAGCATAGTCTCCAACATGCTTCATTTCAGGAACACTATAAATTTAAGATTTCCAACTCAGTTGTAAGCAGTAGAGTAATTCATCAGAGATAAAGCGATATTCATAATATCTTCTATCAGGAGCAAAGACAGAATCGGTATTTATCTCTCCTCCTGCTCCTATATCATAGCAAAAGATTCCAAAAGGCTACTTCCATCATCAGAAAGGTCTATCTGTTCCCACACCCCACCCCTGCACTCTCATTTACTCCATGGCCCTTTCAGAACCTCCTTCCAACCACCTCCACAAATGAGGATAGCTAACACTTAGAAATCACTCCTGGTCCCTGAACTATCTCAAGTGAATGCCCCATGCCCAGAGAGCATGTGGAGGAGGCCAGCTATCAAGTCTCCTTGCCTTCACATCGCAGTAGCTCTCTACTCCCCTGTCTGCAAGATTCCTTGCACCTGCAAGTCAGAAGGTGTAAAAATGTCTAAAGTAGAACTACCCATACCTATTTCCCCTGCATCAGTTCTTTCCCTTGTTGTGCCTCTCAGTTTGGAGTTACGTCAGTCCTCAGAAGCAGCAGATCAGACTCCGAGATAACAAAATAGCATATAAAGTATGTATTGTGTTTACATTCATGTGACAATAAAACCACCTATGCAACTCAGTCAATACTTTGAACTTTAGGTCAGGTTCAACTACAGCAACAATCTCAGAACAAAACTGAAAAAACCTTTCCTAGAAGCTTAGGAAATTCTTGTCAGTTACCTTATACTACTGCACTCGTGCCAACTAACTTAAGTTGGGTGCACCCCACTGTGCAGTCACAGCAGCAACTGCACAAGTGTACACAAAGCCTAAATAAGAAGTTATATCTTCCTTGGTCCAGTTTCCCACTGATTTATAATTTGTCACTGCACGACTGATGAAATATTATTAGAAAATACCCCAGTTCTATCTGAAAGCATTTCAGATATACATGTGTACAAAATTGATGTGAAGTAAAGTACTAAGTATCTATTATAAAGATTCAAAGGAAGATGGAATTAAATTCAAAAGCTCTAATTCAGATTTCTCAGAGGCTTTGCATCAGTTTTCCAATGACAGTAGCGTATTACTCCCAGTTTGCACCAATGTCAGTACGAACAGATGCTGGCTCAAAGACTATAGAGACTGAGACCCCAAAACAGGAAAAACAAGAGGAACTCTTTAAGCTATGCAATTTCCTAAATTTGCAGCACCACGTGTCATATCACTGCATTTCTTTCTATTACAGAACAATTTTTAACCAATTAAACTATTAAACTGAACTAGAGCTTTGAAGACTAAACTCTGCAAAGGCAGTCTTGAAGTAAAAAAAAAAAAGCTAAACATTGTTTACGTTTCACAGGCAATTCGGTATCTGCCTTTGGTAATGTTTTGTACTGAGGCTTTTTACTGAACTTTACCCTAACTTCTAAACCCAGAGCTTTATAAATTTTACAGAATTTTTTTGCCTTAGAATTATTTAGTGAAGCTTTCAGCTCTGTCAGACCACTGCATTCCCACCTGCACACACAAAACAGAAAAGCTGACGGTTGCTTCTCATACAATAAAGTGCAGTGAATTCCTACAGTAAAAAAGTATACCAAAATAGAAAGTGCGTGATTTACGTCAATTTATTACAAAACTGCACAGAAAGACACTATTCATCATCACTAGAGCATCGCAATAAAGCTTTTGCACCTTGCTTAGTGTTCCTTTTACTGACTGCCATACTGTGTCCCACAACCTTTTTCTTGCTTCATACAAAGGCAAAAATGAAACAGATAAAGTGACATATTCAGTGCTGTCATCTCACTCATGCTTTCCACAAGGATTTAAATTGGTTTTAATGAATGACAGAAGTGTCATCAATAACTCAACTTAGCACTGTAGCTTATCTGTGTTAAAAGTACAATGGCATTATACCTTTATACTCTGAATTTTTAATCACTTCCCTGAAACTCTTATTTTGCTTACTATGAACACTGAGGTTCAGTACTAAGGATGCTTTCACATAGCAAACATACAGCTCAACATTTTAAGAACTGCAAACTAGTTTCAAGTAACAAATTTATATGACCAGAACTATTAAAGTTTTGTGAGCATTCTTCTAATCGCAAGCAAAAACAGTTGTTTCATACTATACATTATGAATTACTCTCATGTAACACATATACTAGTACTGGTTAAAGTTTGTCCCTATCTAGCAGCCCAGGCCTGAATTTGCAGCACAAGTTTCTTCTCTTAACACTGTGAAGCTGAACAACGAATATATTTCAGAAGTCTGTAGGCTCAAGTCTGGAAGCCACACTTTATTACAGAATCACAAAGATTAGATTGAATAATTGAACTGAGAAGACTCATTTCACATTTGGAGACTACAATTTAGTTTTAGATAGGACAAATAAGCATGAACTATTAACAGATACCATTCTACAACCAGTCTAAGGGCGAAAACATCTACCTGCAAACCATGTCAGGTGGCTTTAGCAACAAGATATATTCTGTGGTCTTCCTTCCTGATTATTTACAAGGTTGCTACTCGTTCTGATTTTGCATCCAAATCACAGATTTTGTGATGTATTTGAATATTGAAACTTGACTCCACACACAACAGTCAATGCTTTACCTTTTTTCAAGTTTTTGACCTCAAGTAAAAAATGATGTACGTCATGAATAATTAGACTTAGAAGACCTCAGCATTTCACTGCATACTGGTATATTAAGCATGTCATCCTAATCACAGCTTCATTCTACAGGCTTTGATTGTAGTGTAAAATACTTCTCAAAGTAGCAGTGCTGCCAAAACACATGGGATTACTTACCTAAGAAATACAGTGCTTGACAGCAAAGGAGTGAAATACATTAGACCCAGAGAGATGAACAGTGTGTACAAGGTACACCCCATAAAACGAAAAAGCTTTATTTCCTTTTTCCAGATGCTGCCTGCTGTCCCAGAGGACTCAGCCCCAATGTCCATGGGAAGGGGCTCCTTGGCCTCTGCACCACCTGCTGTCTATTACCACTCTCCCAGGTCTCCTGGACTGCCACGATGCAGTGGCTATACATTTCTTTGCACATCCACATAGGAATTGACAATATCTTCCCTGGACTATAAATTGTATATCTAAATTAAATACCTACGTAAATAAAATATTTGTATTTGCATTTACCCTGATAAAACAGCTTTCACTTTTCCGAGCAATTAAATCTCTCCCAGGAAACATTCATATTGCTTACCCTTGGGAGCAAAACAATGTATACTTAGCTCTAAAACTAGGTCTATCATATATCTGTGCAGCCAATCACTATTACTCTACAAAGTTTCTTTTGGAGCATTTACTTTAACAAAAAGAAGTCTCTGTTTTCACCTTGCAGTCACCTTTTAACACAGTCTTATGCCCTGCAATTGTGGATCACAGCCTGCCATCTGGACTTTGTCTTCCTCTGAGCTCAGTCCCTGTCCTGGGCCACCTCACAGCTGTTAATTAGTGGCACTGTCTACATGCGAAGTACACTGCTCATCATCATTTATATTATAAATATCTTCTCCCCCCCATACCCTCTGACTCTCAGCTGCTAAGTTCCTGCTGCTAAATGTCCTTAATTTTAAATTCTTTATGCTATGCTATGTGTTTAATAACACTTGAATGAAAAGCAATTTTAAAGCTATCCATACTGTCAGCAGCCCCCTCAAGCAAATATGATTACTCTTAGCTTTGCCTTCATGTCTAAGTTAAGAAGTTAGATAATTAAAAAGCCAAACAATAAATGTTTAAGGTCAGTTGTTAAACAAGCCACACTTTTATGTTTCCCAAACTGCTACCCGTATGCTTGTGAGTTCTTACAGACCATCAGTTTCCACTCCAGCCTACTTGCATCATTACGAGATTCAGCTTGTAGGAAAAGCCAATGTAACACATTACAAAAGGTAAGTTTAAGCAATGGGAAGCCAACTAAAGCAAATTGGTAACGAACACAAGAGCTGACCGCCATTGTGCTTTGTTCTGCTGATATTATGCAAGGTGGCATCAAGGAAAATAGGGCTTTTTGAACTGAAGAATTAGGCAGTCTTGAGAAATCAAAAGCTATTGCAGACACAATTAAGGAAAATATAAAGAAAGCATATTCTTACAGACAAGACTGAGGATCTTACACACTGGAATCCCAAAAAGGCAGACTTCGGTTTCCTGAGGTTTTTAAGTTTTCAGAGATCCATGGTACAATCTTCAAATCTGTCACTCTGGTAATGGCAGAGCAAAAGAACCTGTCGATGCAAGTAAGTGTGCTTTAAAAATCCTATTCAATGGTTAAGAACTTAGAAGCACACAAATGTGCAAATGGCATCCACTTCAAATATCCAGAGGTAATTAGGTACCAGCATGTTTTCAAAAGGCTCTTCCCAGTAACTCTCCAATTCTTCTCAAGTAAGATAAACCATTTTTCCACTCTAAACTTTTCATCTCAGATGAGTTCTCCAATAACTTGTAATGCAAAAAGAATAAACTGGTCAGTAACTACCGCACAGGAATTCCCTGGGACTTTCTCTAACCAAAGGGATAACAGAGCAAATAAGAAAGGACCAGCACTTGTTCGGATAACAGTTTGTCTTAATACTGCAAAGCCAACCTAGACCGTAACAGCATTAACCAACTCTCTTGCATTCTTTGATGCAACTAGACAACAGTGGAGCATGAATGTGAGCAAAGACACAGGTGACAGAACAGAAGCAGCATAACCTTGGGCACAAAAATATTTCAGGGCAAAAGCACAGAGATACTGAATTGTGTCATAAAAGGAAGACCTTTGTGCAATGCAGTGATTGATTTATGCATCCTTGCTGTGAAACTGACATTCTTTGCATCAAGGGACTCATCACAGCAACAACTAACAGACTGAGAGACAAGCCATATTGAAGTCCACAACAGTCCTGCCAGGGATGTCTTATTGCTCCTTTCAGCAGAGGCTAAAAATAGTTTATACTTCCTCTTTCACTAGCTCCACGTTGTCAGCCAGGGTCTTTTTTGTCTTTTGCTTTCAACCTGCAAGTTAAAGGAAACAAATACATTTCTCAGGCCTATCAAACTCACTCTTTAAATTGAAATTAAAGCTAGGTTCTTTTGTTTTCAGCAGCAAAGGCCACCCCTCCTGCTTCTGCCCTTTTTACGCTTGTGCAGAACCCACCCAGATGATCTGTGTTGCAGAATCACAAGTAATCACCATCAGTGCGCTTGCGCAAGAGTACGCTGACATGGAAGGAAAAGTTTGGCAGGTTCCTGCTGCAGTGTCACCATTTAGATTACCTGTACCATTACTTTTGGAAGCCACACTGGTGGCTGCTGGGAGACAGAAGATAAGGAAACAGCTTTTCCCTCAGAAATTGTCATTTATTGTCTCATGTCCCTGACAGAGAAGTGAGTCCAACAAGCTTCATTCCACAGGCCTCATTTTGAATGTCAGCCCAAGCACTGTTTTTTGTTTTTCCTTACCTCTTTCCCTTCTATAGAATGTGCAGCCTTGATATCTCCCTCTTTTTGGGGTACTTGGAGGTACTTTCCCCTTAGGCCAGATACCAGCACAATAACACCAAGAAACCTTCAGTGTGTTAGAGAACATGCTTCAGCCCTGCCTCCAGACCTAGTATCTTGCTCTACATTTAATTCTTGCTCCCCAACCAGAATCAGGACGTGCATGTGTATGCTGGAACTCAGTGCCACATGTGGCAAAGTCCTGCAGCAGCGCATCTACTACCTTGGCTCCCACCTGTGGAAACCAGAATGCCCTTTGAGATTCATTTACCACTAAACAGGAAAGAAGAATCATTATAATAAGCATACACAAGTCTAAATTTTGAATGTTTTGGGAAGAAATTTATAGTACTATTTCTCATTGAGGGCCTGGGCAAAAATTTCAAGCACCACCAGCCCTCACCCCTGCCAAAAAAAAAAAAAAAAAGCAAACTCAAAACCCACCACAGATCCTGAGCAAGGGGATAGCAGTATGTCCACATTAACTCATAAAATGATTCATGAAAACAGGCAAGAAAAGAACTCTGCTGAAGTTCTGCTTATTTTCCCTTGGGCATAGACAAGTGTAATGATACAACACTGAAAATTATATATTCTAATGCAAATCAAGTCTGTCTCTGAAAGTCATAGTGACCTGAGTAGCCACCCACAATGAAATCTCACCAAAGTTCCCTCAACCAAAGGACATATCTAATGGCTCTTAGAGCACACAGAACTGTAGGAATAGATTTTCTCCATCTCATGTACAAAATGCAAGCAACTTGAAATGAATTCCTCTGAAGAAAATGAGGTGACTAGCAGTTGTATGAGAAACTAATGGGAATTTTAATAAGATACCCAAAAAAAAAAAAAAACAACACAACAACAGACAACCAAACTGATGGACACAGCTATTCAATGTATCTCATGTCTCATTCTGAATTTTAAATAATTAATTTTAAAAACCAAACAAACAGTAACTGGGTTTTAATAATTGAGGGAACACCAGATAAGGAAACAATATCCACCAAACAGCAAAGGAAATTAAGAAATAATGGAAATAGCCTCAGAAGACACAGATAACTTAAAATTATGGCTCAGTGTATTCCATTTTTGTCAAGGATGTATGAAGTTCCAGGAGGAATCTTATTCGTGTTCTTGCCTAGTTTCTTCTTAAGCAGATCTTTGACTTTTTTACATACTTCTGAAGTACTATAGGAGTTCTATGACATGCAGTAGTTAACAGCGCAATAGGATAGGCTTGTACCTATTAAGAAGCTGTTCTGCTCATGATCTGCTCTTTAAGACACACGAGTAAATTCAAAGATGCACTCGTGCAGGTTCACCTGCAACAGCTCTTAAATTAGTACACTACACATCATTGCCAACTCATTTTTTGATGGATGATGGCACAGAAGAGAGGATCCACATGCAAGCAACAAACAGGCATGAGCAAGTTGTAAGCAGAAAACCAATGCAGACAAACAAGTGTGGGCAGTGATGGAAGCAACTATCACTGATGTCCAAAAACATTTAAATTTGCTCTCTCTTGCAACCAACTTAAAAATACAGGCTGCATTATATATAAGGATGATTAGATAAAGGCCAGTTTATTGCCAGCTTTTTTCATCACATGTAGGGGTCAGGGCTGAAAGGGTGCTGTGGATTTACAGTACTTGGAAGTCTGATATTTCTAAATGCAAAAAGGAATTTCACAAGAGCCTTGTACAGAGAACTCATTAGAGACCTCAAGCAACAAGTCTGGATTCTCTTACAAAGAATAAAGAAGTACTTCAACTCACATCAAAAGCTTTTTTTTTTTTAAAAAAAAGGCAGTGTTTTTCCTATCCTTCACTGTCCTATACATTTGTTTATTTAAATGAATCTAATGTGAGATTCACAGATATGTGGTATGTCTTTGATATGACTAAGCCAGGGGCAATTGGCTTAGCACAAAAATCCCTAAGAATGCGTCTGAAGCCCCCCCCCAAGATGGGCAATAAGCCCATTGATGGTGTCTCCAAGCTGTGCCTGCCGCTGGAAACTGCAGTGATGACTGAAAGTTTCCCAAGGCCCCCAGCACAGTTCAAACCCTAACAAGTCCCTCAGGCTTAGCAAAGATTTCAGAAAATGCAGCAATTTCTTTTTGTTTTGTTGTTTGGTTCGTTTGTGGGTTTGTTTTTTTGTTGTTTTTGTTTGTTTGTTTGGGTGAGGTTTTTTTTGTTTGTTTTTGTTGTTGTTGTTGCTGCTTTATTGTAAGGAATAACATCAACCAATGATGCTCCTCTCAGTCATGCACTAAGGCATGGACTGCTGTGCTGAAAGTCAGTAGGATTACTTTCACCCTTTGACTATGAGTCAACAAGCACATATAGTAACCCAGGTCCAATACAGCTAACAGAGACCAGATGTTGTTACACTATCTCCTACTAACCACTGAATAATTTCTATTCTTGGAGTAGCTGTAACTCACAACATGGAGAATATTTTGTTCCAAGGCATGCTGCTACACGAGAGCATCAGCAGCTAGAGACCTGGTCATCAAATGAATCAGAGCCAACTCCGTTAAACAGCTTCACTGGCTGGCCTTTTTGTTATACCAGTGTAAGTCATTTGTGAGAGAATAGTCTGGCTTTTTTATCCTCCAGTGATGCCCTAACCTCACCTGCACAGCACAGCTCTCAGACTCAGGAGAAGTCTTCCACTGCACACAAGGACTTTATTTCCTCTCTTCCTACCAAAAGGAGGAGTGATAAATCTATTTCCTAGTAGAATACACTGCAGTGAAATGTCTGAACTTCTGTAGACTGAACTGACTGAATTACAGTCCCTGAGAAAGCTAAAAGATGTGCTTAAGAACAAACAACCCAAAACACCAACAAAAAAGCCCACAAAATGCCTGCTTGCTGTTTTTCATATTAAAAGGGCTTCCCCCCCCCTCCAAAGAGCTTAATTAAGTACTTTAAATAGCATCAATGCAATTACAACCCAGGTTTTCTTGTTCCCAAAGAAAAACAAAACCAAACCAAATCAACACACACACCCCAAAAAAAAAAAAAGAACAAAACAAGAAACCTCACTCACTTATGTCTCCAATACCACCCCATTAAAGAGTATTTACAAATGTCTTTCTCATGTGATTTACCTCCTTAAATAAAATTTTCAGGTTGGTTGTTAGTATAACTTACCTGGGGTCACCTAACACCTAGCTATCCCAGCTAAGGCATGCCACCTTTAAGAAAGTGTCCTGAATGTCTTTTTGTCCTGGTTCAGCAGTAGAAGACATTTTTCTCCTTCTTGGTAGCTGGTGCAGTGCTGTGGTTTTGACTTTCAGCCTGGGAACAGCACTGATAACACCAATGTTTTTAGTTACTGCTCAGTAATGTTTACTCTGACCAAGGACTTTCTGAGTCTCATGCTCTGCCAGGGAGGAGGGGAAGCTGGGAGGAAGCAGAGACAGGACACCTGACCCAAAGTGACCAAAGAGGTATTCCATTCCACAGCACATCATGCCCAGTATATAAACTGGGGGCAGTTACCCAGAAGGGTTAGATCACCACTTGGGTCACGCTGGGTGTCAGTCAGCAAGTGGTGAGCGGTTGTATTCTCTTCCCTTGTTATTTCCCTTATCATTGTTATTACTGGTGGTAGCAGCAGTGGTTTGTATTATACCATAGTTACTGGACTGTTCTTATCTCAACCTGTGGGAGTTCTTTCAATTCTCCTCCATATCCCTCCTGGAGCAGGGGTGAGGAAGGTGGGGAGTGAGCTTAAACCACGACACCTTTGAACTTTGAGGGACAAATAGTTAGGAACTGGGAATCATTCTTCCCCTTTTGGGGGTGTTGCTTTTGAAAGAGTGTTCAAGTGGAAAATGTAAATGTCAGCCTGCTCCTCTCCCCACTGTGAAGCTAGTGATGTCTGTCCCTGCTGCACTATACAAGAGTAGCACAATGCTCACAGCTGTGCTACAGAGTAGCACAATGTTCCTCCAGCTGCTGCAGGAAGGAGCTGGACAGCTTGTGCAAGATGCAGAGGGACTCCACTGCTCTTCTGCATCACATTGTCTGGACCCGACAGTCAGCAGGGGAGGCCAGCATTGGCAGCTCTCCTTTTCTTATGCTTACTTGAATGGGTTTCAGGCAGTCAGGGAGAACACTGACACCAAAACCCATGGGACCTAAGACTCCAAGGTCTTCTTTTCATGCATCCTTAGAAAGCTCTGGCAGTCTCCCTCCCTCCTTTGCCACTGCTGCCAAGTTCACTGCTGGCTGTCAGAATTACATCCTATTAAAATGAGATTTCCAGAGCAAAACCTTGCCCACAACCACCTTGCAAGCTGTTTAGATTCCTACAGTGGTGCTGGATCATCACCCTCAGGCATCTCACTCTGTTTTTCTTGTGTTCTTCATTCAATGCTACCACTGCTTAAAAAAAAAAAAAACTCCCTAAACTGCCCTTTTTAGCTTCTCACCCTGCCAACATATCCACAAGGAACCCTAAGTGGCATGCTCACAAGCCCGACAAGACCCAGGGTTTCTTCTCATTTCAGAGCATGGGTCTCTTGGGTAACTTTAAGTTCCTCCTTTTTTTGTTTCAGCTACATTAGTATTTTCTACCCAGCACACACATTATAAACACACAGAGATACAATTGAGACAGGTTATCATTCTGCTTTCTGGACAAGATCTGCCTTTTAAAGTCTCTCCTGGTAATAAGCAGAAACAACTACTGCTGGAAAGCACTTGGAGAGAAATAACATCAGCAGCACAGTGTAAATAATTAACAAAAGAATTCTTTTGGATTGTGTTATGCAGAGAGGAATAAATCATCAGACAAGCATAAAAATTCATGAAAGTTATTGTAAAGTTGGAGAATCAAATGTCCTTCTGTATCATTTCAGAGCATGAAATAGTCATCAATACATTTTAGAGCTGCCTCTTATCCCCTTTGCAGCACTGAAAGAGATGGATTCTCTTGAATTCTACATACACCAAATTTTCTACATCCACTAGGATTTCTAGGAGGCTGGTCATCAGAATTTGTTGGCAGGAGGAACTACACAAGTGTTTTTATTGCCTCCCAAATTGGGTAGCCAGAAACTGAGGCACACAAAACTGCTACTCATTTCTAAAAACACTGACTCATTGAGCTGATGAAGAGCAGAATGAGCAGTTGTGTGGCTGCGTTACTATTGCAACAAAAGATATTATCCACCTCCCTAAATGATACTTACTAGCAAAAAAAAAATTTATCCTTTAGAGAAAGAAACAAAGTGAAACCAAAGCGAACACAGTATGTATCCTGTCGCCAAATGAACACTTAATCTCCTATCAACAGAATTAATAAGTGCAAAACCATGGGGCCCATCCAGCAACATAACTTACTATCTGAGTCATTTAACATTAGCTTTTTTAGGAACAATGGATGTAGTGTCTTCTGATGTTTGCTAATGATACATTTTACCTTAACAGGCTGATAAATTTTTAGTACTACCACTGGCTTTCCCAAACTTTTTGCAGCACAAACCTCACCTGGAACTGAAAAAGAATAACTATTCTGCTATTGATCTGGTTTGCATTTCCATTTATTTTTAAAATGGATATTTTTCAGGTTTTCCCTTGTCGCTTGTGCTCATTGCTAGTAGTAAATCTGCTCAAGTTTCAGCATTTTCTGACAAGCTTTTCCCTCCTTGTCAATCATCTTTAGCCTCTGTTTTTCATCTTACAGTGAAATCCCAGGTCTTCCTCAGGCTTGATAAAAGGTAGTGCAGTATCCACATTCAAAGCAAATGACTAGAGCACCACGGTTGCCTGCTTAGCAGTAGTATGCATAGCCAACCCAAAGTAGTTATTAATCAGAATTGAGATCATTATGGGCACAGTACCTGGACACCTTAAATTTCTAATAGCAGCCTACACTTAGAGAGTCAGGGCTAGAAGAGCTGGAGCTCTGTAAACACAGTATATTTTTTGCTGGCTAAGTCTCTGCACAAAAGTAAGGTATGACCAGAGCATTACATTTCTAAGCTTCTGACACTGTTTTAGCTTACATAATAACGCATGCTAAACCCATTGATATGGCATTTTTACTTCACTACTGAATCAAGATAAAGTGAGCTCTGAAAATTTGAGATGAATTTTGAACAGCAACATAAAACTTAAGTTTGCCTGCAGAGTAAAACTTTACTTTTACTTATTTCTAGAGGATTTTTGATGGTGAGATAACTTCTGAAATTGTGCAACATGCAAAATAATGAACTTTACAAAGATAGATGTGTGAAGCAGTGATTATTGGGGGAAACTATTTTAAAACATAGTGACAGAGTACATGCCTGTACCAAATAAACACAGATTTATAGCCTACATCGTAACATCCAAACAAAGTCTAAATGATGCAATTCTCTTAAAAGTATGGGAAAGGGACACTGCACAGATGTGCAATCCAGCAATTGTGTAGAATTGGAGCACTTCAGAGGTGGTATCAAAATGTAGGTTCTACGTTCAAGAACAATTTCCTGAAGATATCACAAAAATACAACAAAACTGAAATCTCATCTTAAATAATAAACAGTGAAATCAGTGAAAAACTAAGTATAAACTTGGTCAGTTCAGCAGTTATATCTCCAGTTTCACGGCAGGAGTAGAGAGGTCCTCGGTCATGAGCCAAAAAGTGCTACTGACTCACCCCATGTTGGAAAGGTGTCTGACTGCATATTGTTTCCAGTTTTGCCTCAAATTCATCAGCTTCCAAAGCAAGATACTAATACCAAGAGCAGGATTAAGACACACAGTAACACTGTGATCAACAAAGTTTCATATATACACAGGAAGTGCTTGTTTGCTTCTCTCCTTTTTCAAAAGTACATCAGCCCTATTGCTTTCCACCATCTAGGCCTGCCCTCTACCCATGGACAGTCTCTCCAATGTTGAAAACACCAAAATATTACATCTGTAGCTCATTATAAAGCCTGGCTGCATCAGTACTGGGAAGAAACAGGTATGGGTTTTTCCACTTTCAATTTAGACGCAAGCAAGCAACCAAGCATAGCCCAGAATACATATCATCATATTTTACCTGAGCTAATGGGTTATAGCTAGTGCCCCACATGTTCTGTAATAGGACCAGATGTATTCAAACAAGATGTATTTCACTCTCTGGTGCTGCTGTTTTAATCAGACTTGTTATTCTCACTTCTCCTAAAAGAAATTGTTCAAAATGCAATTATTTTATCCAGTATCTAGTCAACCTTTGCTGTGTCGTAATCAAAATATGACAAATCAATACCTTTGAAAGTTTCATTTTATTTATTTAGCCTATAAGATCATCAAGCCGTTGTATATCACATCCAGTAGCCTGATTAACAAATTAATCATCATCTTCCCAAACATCTACCACAGCACAAGACTATTATCCTGCTTTCTCTTAGTGAGCAAAATTGAAATTCACATAATCATGTAACAAAACACCAGTGAGAAACAAAGCACTGAGCATATTATTTGATATTATTCTGCAGAGAGCATGTGTGTTGAGTTGCCTTCCAACCAATAAAGCAGGGTTGTTGCATCTGACTTGCGTTATAACATTGCATAATTCTAAGATCAAACTTGAGATTAAAATAGGCAAGCAAGGAACTGGACCATTTCCCAGAATGGTCTCTGAAGGCAATATATCCTTCTTAGTAACCAAAAGATGATTACTGTGAATTAAAGAATTAGATAATAAAAAGTCTAATCAGGAACATTATTGCCAACAATTTACTGTCACAGGCCCATTGGAATAAAGTAAACCCCCAAAAGCTCTAAAATTAAAATCATTTTGTCACAAAGTTAACTAATGGAATAGAAAAAGTAAGGTTTAGAGTCACATGACAGAGATTGAAGAAATCTAGACTACTGAAAACCCTTCAAGGACAGTGAAGGAAAAAAAAAAAATCAGTTTTGTTTTTTGTTTTATCAGTTTTAATGGCTTGGCTAAATATAAACTAGGCGAACCTCCTGGCACCACACGCATAGTTCTCCTAAATTTAGGACACTGTTGTTCACCTGTATCAGGGATAAATCGATGCTGTTGGCTACACAAAAGCCAGAAAAACGGAGTTAGTGATTACATTCTGAACCTTAAGATCATCCAAGTTACTCAAGTTTTCCAGGCAACTGGCAATGCAGTTAATAAAGATTAGTTAAGCAGTGTAATCCAGTACAGAAGACCAAAGGAAACACTGAAAGAATAAAATGCATTTATGCAGATCACATAACACCTGTATTAGCTGTTATTCCACTCCATACACTGGAGCATCAAAGGCAAGGATGGCAGTCCAGAAACCTTGACCCTGGATTCAAGTGGGAAAAATACTTGAAATTTCCAAGTAGAGTGAATATTAGTCTAAGAGAAGGAAAATTCCAATGCAGTTTCAAACACCAGTGGCAAAATTCAAGAGGTACCTAGCCAAATAGTCTTAAGACAAAAGAATTTGTCAGGTTCCCTCTAAATTTTCTTCTTTTTTTTTTTTCCATACCAGCATTCCATAGAAGCTCTAGAGGCTTTCTTTCAAAGTTTTCCTGTACTGTTTGTTCCTCCCAAGCAGAAAACAGTAAAAGACAATATTAACAACAAATTAAGGAGAATACATATTCAAACCTACAGGGTTCAGGAACTTCCAGATTTACTGTTAATCTAACTTCCACTGTGCCTCTACACACGTGTGTGTGCACACAATTCCTAATGTGTGGTACATAGACTGATAGATGCAACAGACTTCAGAGGTCTTATGCAAATGTATACACATCCAAGGAACTTTAACACATACATATTCAGTTCTAAAAGGTGGCTGTACAATTGTTACTGTTAGCTAAAAAGAAATCTCTTTTGGTCTCTCAAAGTATTATTAATCTTTCTTAACTATTTCCCATCATTTTCCTCTTAAAAAGGATGGATGTTATTATAATGATTGGTTTAGGTTATTATATATGCAATCTGAGTTATCAGCTATTTGCACCCCTTTGCTATTAAATACTGTAATTAAGGTATGATTTATTTTGGCAGAATTACTTTTATTTGCATTCCCACTAAGAACAAAATTCAGGCTTCAGGCATGTTACCACATCTTTTAGATTCCCTGTGATATGAGCTAGCATTTATTAACATTCCTAAATTACAAGGTAGGATGGCAATGCCTACATCTTTCCTTCAGCTTCCAAAAAAACTTAGAAAAATTGTATATTCACAAAAATGAGCTATTTGAAATTACAAAACATGCTGTCACTATTACAAAGATGTAGAACACATAGATTCATTAGTCATCTGACAGGCTGCACTACTGAAGTTCTGTCTAAGGTAGCTTGATAACCTAGAAATATTAAAAAGCAATCTGTTCTTCAGAAAGATTAATCCCTTTCCCAAGCTCAACAGACATAAGTGAAGAGTTTATGAAATCCATTTTAACAACAAATAAAACAAAAAATACCTTCCAGCTTGGAACTCTCTCCAAACTGACAGCTACAAGCCAAATTCTGAGTCAAACTCAGAAAATTAACAACCCTAGATTCTTCTAGGGGTTTGCTTTCAGCCAGCATCAATATGTCAGACCTTGTTCAAAGCCAGTAGAGTTTTGCGACCACTCTTGATTCTTAGAAACTAAAGAACCAAAACCACTTCTGTTCTCTTACACCAAAGAAGCATCGTTAGTTCAGGAAATTCTGAACAAACATCTGCACAGCTAGACCAATTCTTTTTCTCATATCAAGTAACTAAATTCCCAATTATTTTTGCACCAACCATGTTAGCTACACTATTTCATCAGTAATAAATCTGGTAAATTTGTTTTCTTGTTTCTTACCCATTTTTCAAAACTTCGTAAGTACCTCAGCATTTTTCCTGTATTAGCTCATGCATTCACAAAGGCTTCTACATTTATCTGTATACAAACATATCCAGTGCTGTGCCAAAAGCAGTTGATCACCAAAAGGAGTTGATCCTGCCCCTCTACTCTGCTCTCATTAGACCCCACCTGAAGTATTGTGTGTAGTACTGCTGTCCTCAGCATAACGAGAACATGGAGCTGTCAGAGAAAGACCAGAGAAGGGCCACAAGGATGACAAGGGTGATCAAGCAAAGAGAGGCTGAGAAAGTTGTGGCTATATAGCCTGGAGAAAAGAAGGCTGCATGGAGACCTCATCCAACATCTGAAGGGGAACGACAAGGATGCAGGAGAGGTACTCTATTATGATGCAACAAAAGGTAATGGGCTCAGACTTAAACAGAAGCTCAGGTTAGATAGAAGGAAAAAGTTCTTTACTGTGAGGGCAGTGAGGCACTGGAACAGGTTGCCCAAAGTGGTAAATGCTCCATCCCTAGCAGTGTTTCAAAGGCAAGGCTGGACAGAGCCTTGGGCAATGCAGTCTAGTGTGAGGTGTTCCTGCCCAGAGCAGGTGTTTGGAAATAAATGATCTTAAGGTTCTTTCCAACCCAAACCATTCTATACATACTATCATCTGTATTCTTAATGAATATGCTGTTTATATAATAAACAAGTTTGTTAACAAAAATGTTTAGTGGAAGCTGTCCCTGCCCATGGCAGGGGGTTTGGAACTAGATGATCTTAAGGTCCTTTCCAACCCTAACTATTCTATGATTCTATGTTACTGAAAATGTACTCAACAATGCTTATCTACATCACACTATTGGATGCCTCTCCACAATCCACTGCTTTTGCATTTATCACCTTATAAAAATCCCTTTTCAACTGTGCTTGATATAATTTACTTTGGATTACTTCAGAAGCTGGCCAGGACAATCTAAAAGCTGCTCAAGATTACTTTCATTAATGCATGGAAGTTGACTAAGATCTATGAAGTTTAAAGTTCTGAGAAGTAAATAAGACAGAAGCCGAAACCTCAGTGTCAGTCATTCATCTGTAAAATACTTTGGAGTGAATAATCAAACAAGTTCTTTAATTATACAGCAGCTGCTTACAAAAGTCAACATGGATTTGCAAAAGCATTTCAATACCTTCTAGATATGCAAACAATGAGAACATAAGAACAAGTAAGCACACAAGAGACATTGCAATGACTTTTCTTGCACATGAAGCAACTGGCATGAAAACACAAGCAAACTAGGACAAAGATAAGCAAGTAAAATCTAAGCTGAGGTACTATCACATTTGTGTCATTATGTGTTAAGAAACCTGCAGCCTGATCACAAACGAATCTGTAAAACAGCAGAAACAAGATTCAGTAATGTAGAAAATCTCTTGCTCAGTAGTTATTTCATACGGTTATGATATATTAGAGTACTGCATTTGCAATTAAAAAGATAGAAACTAACAATTTACAAATATTCCCAAGAGCTAGGAAAGAATGGACAATTTTAACACACTTTGTATCAATTTTGGTCAGTTGTATGCCACATATATAACTAGTCTTACTGGAAACAATCTGACATGTTGCAAACAAAGGAATCCTAGATGTAGCTGTCTGATACTTCACTGTAAAATTCTGGAGCTTTCAATTAATAGCAAACATTCATCAAGTTTCAGAAGGCTAAATAACCAGAATCCAATTTAAAACACAGCCCTTAAAAACTGATCAACTATGGACTGACATGGCTCCAAATGTTCTTTTCACATACTAATTAAACTAAGTTGGGAGTTTACGGTGAAGTAGGCAGTGTAAAAGCAGTGCAAACTGTTAATCTTTCAATCTTTGCAAAAAGTAAGCAAATTATCTTAATTGACTGCTGCCCCAGAAGTATGCTGGTGTTTAAAACAATAGCACAAATGCTATTTACCAGGAAGCACATGCCACTGGCATCATTCCAAGCTGTTTGAGGTAACTGCATTTTGGCACCAAGAGAAGACCTGGCACCTCAGGGCAGAAGTCTAATTCACATTTACTCCCCATCCCAAGTCAACTAACAGCACAAATTAGCCTTGACCCATCCCACTTTTTTCACCAGTACTATACACAGACTGTAGACACAAAAGAAACCCCCAGCAACAGCTAAAGGGTAATCACATCAAGTTTATAAAAAATAAAAAACAGCTCATACTACATGCAACTATTACAGCTTGTAGCCTCTCCATGGGGAGAAGTGCTCAACTATACAATTTCCATGAAGCCAGTGTGCCTCGAGCAGTAAAAGCTTCACAGAGCACCTATAGAAGGCTTACACTGGAGAGATTACAGCACATGCAATTGCACTCACATCCAGCTCAGTCTGCTGGCAGATGGGGAAGGACAAGCAGCCTATCAACTTGGCTTCCAAGCAGTTTGTAATTAAACATTACCTAGGCTCTGAAAGGACTGCATGCTTTCCATTGACTCCTCTCCATTGTGCAAACAGAAGAGAGAAGGATGAAGGTTCCTATCTTCCTTGCTAAACCAAGCCTAGTAAATACTCTGGACTCCTCTCAACAACTGTGCAAGGGCAAGCCCAAAGGTTCTGTTCAGATATCTCTGTCACAAAACTGAGCTATTTACTATATTAGGTACAAAATAAATTAACTTCAGCACAACACCCTCAGACAAGACACTTGCCAGAAAATCATTAGATTCAACAGAATGCAAGGCAGTGTTATACAGCTTTCAACTATTACCCAAGCGACATACTTTATCTCGCAGTTAACAAAAGGAATATGAAAACCATTTCAGTTGCTGCCCCCCTCCCATCTTTTCACCATCTGTACTGATTCAAAATTATCGAGACAAGCAAGGCTCTTCACCAGCAGAAAGAGCTCTTTACCAGCCTCAAATGCTACAGCACAATACAGATGACCACAAAGGAGAGATGTGGCAATAAGTCTTTGCCCCAAAGACTCCATTTGTCATGGCCATAGCAACTTAACCATAAATTTAATCTTGCAGAAGCATAAGGCAGGTTTCACAGGTAGAAATACTAAAACATTTTAGCCTCCTTCCTCCACACATAAAGGTTAAATAGTAAGATTTTCTGAGATTGTAGGTGGATATATTTGAGATCATTACCCTCCAAAACTCCAGAAAAATTAAAACGAAGAACAACCAGAATAGTTCCCTTTGGGCAGCCTCTTATCTGGCATCAGGACAAACTGGGTTTTGTAACAAAATGGTCAGCACTGGGTATAGGACGAGTTCAGGGGTTTTTGTTGCTACGAAAGACAGCCTTAATCAGCACAAGAGACACTCAGAAATGGGGAAGTACAGTTAAAATACTCTTCAAAACAGCTCAAGCAAAACAAGAAAGGAACTGAATGTTTGGAGTTGGCTTTATGTGACAGAACATCAGAAAAAATGTCAAGGAGACAATCAAGAGTGATGTGTCAGGCTTTGGTATAATGCTTTTGACTGGCACTGATTTTTTGGAGGAGAGAAAATTGTATATTTCACCTATCTGTACTTCAGAAAAACTTTTGATGTAGTGCCACATGAGGTCAGCATGAGGAATTAGTGTGGCAGGGCAGGGACTTAACTAAAAGGGGTTGTGCTAAAAAGCAGAAGTAAAAGGCTGGAAGATGATTAGGTATGGGCTTTTCTCAGGCTCAGTCTTGGAAATGATATTGCTTGCTATATTCACTAGCAGCCTTACAGAAGCAACCTCGCCACAACACACATGCTTTTGTTTCTCAAGCAAATGCTTGGATAAATAAATTATCTTTACTCTGTGCACCAAAACTCTGCAAAATTTCCCTTCAGAAAACCTAAAAAGAGAGGAGTACTTGAAATTTTGTTCTTATAATTACCTAAATGTCTATCACTTGTTCTGGTTATTTTCGAAAGCAAATTCCTTACAGAGAAACTAAAAATAGCATGGCTAATGTTTATACAGAACAGAAGAAAATTGCAGCAAACTCCCAACTATCCAAAATCTTCAAGACTAAAGTTAACTGAACATTAACAGTTAAGTTACAACTAAAAGCATTTAGAATTAAAACTGAAAAAACAGATTTAAATCTTAAAAGCTGACACATTTTCACAAGTTAAAAATAAAGCACTCATGATTATTTATAAATGAAGTACAGGTCCCAATGTTATTGAAAATCTTTTGTGCTTAGCATGCCTGAAAACTGAGGTTTATGGTGAAAACGTCAACAGAACTTTAAAAGTAATTGAACAATCCTAGTCACTACAATGATAAAAAAATTCATGCAACTATCACATGTCATTTCACAGAAAACAGCATTCAAGTACATGTATTTTGTTTTGACACTTAGAATCAAATAAGAAAACAGATAAAAATGCAGACAGAATTGTATCAGATAGAGGATGCCAAAACAAGCTATTCAGATCTATGAAAAGAGCAAAGCTGTAGTATCTCCAACTGTTCTGTAGCACATGAGCACTGCAGAGAAAAATTTGCAGACTAAATTCAGTTGATTTATTCCTTATACATCAAGTGAACAAAGGAAAAGTGAAAATTTAATTCCCCAGTATATTCTAATTTTCCCTTATTGTTCCAAACTGTACGCAACAACTTCACAGGTAGGCCTGAATCACTAATTCATCACCAGAAAAAATGACTGAACTGTTATACCATTTATACAAATAAAATCATTTTATTGTGAAAATACATTAAGAATAGGAATACAAGATATAGAAGAAGTTGTTAAAGTCAAAGATTTGCCTTGTATCTTAAATTGAATGACAAATCGGGTGTTAAAGACAATTATCTCTTTTTCATCCTCTGTATTTACCTATAACTTTTAAGCTGACTCGACCTTTTCCTTTTCCCACAGAATAAATGAAACACATTTTTCCTATCACTTAGCAAAATAGTTAAGTAATCAGAAACTCAGCAGTATGTTTTTTCTGGCAAATGTGGCTGTTGACACAAGGAGTTAAGTTATTGTAAGTGCATAGACAGAGTATTATGGGACAAGTTCTCACATCTCAGACCCAGGACTGTGAGGATTTTTAGGTATATCTCATGGATAACATTCTGTTTAAAACCACAAATTTCCAGAAGATTTAACCCATGCACTGGTATGGTGATGAACATTTCATGCAGAGCATGATCAGGCAAAGACAGGCAGCTGCTTTCTTGTTGAGCAAGTTGGAGTATATGTTTTCTTTACTCCAGGAGCTGAAAATACAGACTCAGTGGAGTTCAAGTGATGCACACAGACAATATCTAATCCAGAAGTGCTGGTACGTATTATGAACTTAGCCTAATAGAATTCTGAATAGTTGAATTGGCAGAGCAAGTTAATAGCATAAGTGCTTTTCATTATGTAGCTCTGCAGTTTTGATCTTTAGTAGGTACCCTTAATCCAGACTTAATATATCTGGAAAAGACAGTCTTAGGACTATATCCCACAGAATTTACAGTGATCTTAAGCAAACTGAATTTTAGCCAAAACCCCTGCAACAGCACTTTTCTGCATCAAACGTGTTTTTTCTTTTCTATCCCATCTAGACTTTGAGGAAGACAGAATGGAATTTACGATCAGTGTAAAGAAAAAAAAAAACCCTCACAATTCTTCCTTAAATCTCCTACCCATTCACCCACTTGCTAACCCAACTGCCCAGCTGTATAGGTTTTGCTTGCTGGGAAATGTTCTGTGAAAGACTTACTTTTCTGTTACAACTGAATTTGCAATAAAAAGGCCTTAGGCTTTTATTAGTATAAAATCAAGTAATTCAATTGTTAATTTTGAAAATGGTATAATTACAATAATAAAATCAAACTACAAAGTATTTTCAATAGGTGCTTAGGATACAGTAAAGTAGAGCTTTAAAATCTCTGTTCCCTTAATTATAAATAAACAGAACTTTTTATTAATACAGACATATTAAGAATCCGTGTACTTTTGTCTGGAGGGAGAAATATGGTTTAATGCAAATGTGAAATTTTGGCTATAATAACTCAAGCAGTATGTTTTTAAAAGAAATTGATGCGGCCCAGGTCCAGGAAAAGATTTGATGTTTGAAAGTCTGATTTTGCTTCGCTTAGCTCCTGGATGTGTAGGTCCAGGGCAGAACCAAGGACTGGTACAAGCAGCAAGTTTTTTTGTATGATATACATCCTTGGCATCTCTTCAAACTCTCGCTTCCCTGGTTACGCACAGCTTGGCCAAGGATTTTCATAATGGCAGTTCTGGTAACACTCCTGATTTCCATCTAAGTTGATGTATTTATAAGCAATAAAAATAAAAATCAGTGAGTGCTCTTTACTAGCTCCAGCCTAAACGGACCCACAAGAGAACCTAGAATTTGGTCTCTCAGCCAGCCATATCTGTCAATACACATTCCATAAGCAGAGAATGCCAATGAATGAGACATAAGGCAGGAGTCCCAAAGACAAAGGCTCTCGTGACTTGGGCAAACACAGTTGTCCATGCTGAACTGAGAATTTCCCTTAGACTATCATTGCTGGATTCACCATGTGATTTACACTATGAATTCTGGCATTACCCAGATTTTCAGCTCAACCGATTACTTAGTTTCTTCAGATTTCAGTCTTTTCACCACTTCTTTGAAATTCTACTATATATACACATAAAAAATGTGCAAAAGAGTTCTGCCTCTCTCTGTAAATAAACACAGTTCTATTTGGCTGGAAAGACCTTGCAAGGATGTCTCTGCAGCATAGCTGCTTTCTTAGAAGGGGGGAAACCAACCACCCCCAAAACATGTTAAAAAGCTCAGAGGGAAAGCAGGGAGGTTATTCACGTGGCAATAATCTAACACTTCAGTTAATTTTATTTATTTATTTTTAAGTAAGAAGAGTTTATTACTGCCGCACTGACACAGGGATTTTTATTCATTTGTAAGCCACTGCTCAGCAGCAGCAATTAATGCTACTGCATATGCAGTCTGATGTGAAGTACAACCTGAAGTGGTTTCTAAAAACAGTCTAGCTAATTTTCCTAGGAAAATCTTGGAACAGCCCTGCCAAAACACCCAGAAATAAAGCAATCTTGTTCAGACAGGTCTTAAATATTTGTTCACTCACTCTGAAGTATTCCTTTCAGCCACATCATTACATTTAGATTGTGCAGATGAACACAGATTGCAGTGCTGTTTACAGTTCTATAACTGTAATGATGTAATTCTAATTTGGAAAAAGATATTCATCTATAAAGTTAATTGCTTTTCTTGTTAGCAAGCCTTTTCCTAGTCCAAAGGCTGATTGTAAAATAGTAGTATAGGCTGAAATTAAGCTCCATTGTCAACTACAGACTCATTTACCTAAGCAAAGTGTACAGCCAGGACTAATGAGTTTATTTTCCAAATTCCCTTCTGCAGCACCAAAGGGAACACAAGTCATGCATTCCTTTTGCATCCAAGCATCCCAGCAACCATGGACATTTAATTTCCCAAGGAGAACTTGCTCTCAGTAGATCAAAGCTAGAAATATTATGAACCATGGCAAGAGATCAAGAGAAAGGCACCATTAGTGTCTCTAGTCTGGTACCATGTAATAGCAGAAAGTTTATTAGTTAAATATTCAAGCCATCCCAAGTGGTCTACTGTAACCTGCAGGACTAGTCATAGCAGTTTTAATGAGCTTTATGAGCTTAAGGTATAAAATCAGGTCATATTCAAACTGCTCAAACTGGTAAAGGTCTGAATTGTGAATTTATTTGATAAATTTTATGCTATATAGAAAGCATAACAGAGAAGAAACTGCATGCAGGTGACAGGAGGCAGCACAGACTGACAACTGGTAAGCAGATGTTCTCTGTCGCAACACAGAAAATTAGGAACTATGCCTCATCTTTGGAGACTATGCCTCACAAGGAATTTCATGTGACTTTTCTGAGCAATTCTGCTGTGTCCATAAGGTTTGTGGAGATAAATTACAAATTAGGAGTGCCTAAATATTATCTTAGTAGTGGCTAAGCAAGTACAGACTGAATGGTATTGTGTCAGGCTGATATCCACATAATTAGCCTTCAAAAATAAAAGCTCTTTTCTTGATTTACACTACACTTCATCTTTTCCTCTTCAAGAGGTACAAAGAAAGTTTAATCATCCTAAATGCTACAGTGGCTGAGAGCAGATTCTCAAGCACTGAAGAGCCCTCTGTGGAGAAACTCTACAGAGCTGACTAACCTCTTCAATAATGTAGCACAATTAATGCTCACCATTCTTAACCTCAGTAATTTGACAAGGGAAACTTACACCTTTTACCTTCATGGCTTCTTTTTTTCATCTCCCTTAGAACATTCGCACTTCTTACTGCAAAATAATGCTAATACTGCATCCAAGCTGCAGAGCAACTTGTAGAGAGTTTCTAAGGGAGAGAGAAAATAAATTCTCTTTTAAGTTCTGAGAGAACCAGGGCCAAAAAAGTCCACAGAAGGGAAAAGAGAAAGGAAAGAGAGAGGAAGGAAGAAAGCAATCTTCAAGGCAGGTATCCATCGGTCACTAGGCATCATCTTTATAAAGAAAAAAATTCTGGTGATTACTAACACTTGTTTCTCTACAAGTTGTGATGTACCACCTTAACTACCAAAGTAGACATTTTCATTGGACATCTCTGACAACTCCAAAGAGAATTTGTCACATAATTCACAGAACAAGTTTGCTTGATAGAGACAGAAGGTGGCAGCAATCAAGGGAACACCATATCCACTTACTATACTTTACCTATCTCCCCTAGTGTTAGGGATAAATAGTATCACTGAGGATATCTTAAGTCTCCCAGTTATTTAGGCAGAGAAGTGCAGAAGCATGAATCACAGCCTCCATGAACTTTAAAGGGTACTTTTGAGAATAATACAGAAAATTTTATCTTCATTTTTTTACAGGTGAGAATAGACCTTTACAAGGTCTATTCTCCAACCTGCATAGTACATTCAAGGACATTCTCGGAATTTAGCATTAGTTCACAGTCAGTAGGCATAGAAAACACCCTATCCACAAAATCACAGTGAAGAAGAAAAAGCTTTGTGACAAATAGCAGCTACCTGGGTCTCATTAAAATAAGTAACAACTTCCATTTAATTAGTTTAAGACACTGACTACTTAGGTGGCATGTGAGACTACATTGGACATCTCTACACAAAGTAGTAATCACTTTCTCTCCCCCTCAACTTGTCACTCTAGCTTAATAGTTCAGCAAAACCGATACATCAGCCTCCTAATCAAAGTCTCCAAGTAAACAAAGTCTATTGGGTTTCCCATACCACTTCTTGCACTGGCTTTTAACTTGCATGCCTAGACATTCTCAATTAAAGCCTCACCTGCCTTTCTCAAATCCAATTTTAGTCTGTATTATGGCTGTCCATGTGTAACAGAGGTTCTGCTCAGTGCTAGAGAATTACCAATATATAGGAAAGAACTCAAAGAAGAAATGCAAACCTAAGAATGCAAGAATACTTGCTAAAGAAAAATCAGTAAGAGGTCAGGACCCCAAAAACCACACCATGCACTCTCCAGAAACAGAAAAATGTTCACATTGTAATTAGGCATAACCTTCTGCTGTCTCTTCATCTGTGCATAAGCACAAAATTGTAGTCTAAAAGCAAAACTCCTACACATAGCAAAAACCTATTTCCCTGTTCTTAAGGCCAGAAACACTTTCAGCCCCTCATATTTTACCTCCCTTATGATTAGCTGAGCTTTGGATTCTATTTCCTCAAACCTTTGCTTACTTCACACAAGTGGAGTATCATATTGTTAATTTATGTCTTTATTAACTCACTTTGTCCTTCTCCTCCTACTGTCAGTGATGCATACAATTCACTTAAATTTGATAGTATCTGTTAACGTCATTAGTGTGCACTTACATCCATTCTGAGATAATTAGTGAAGATAACTTACCGAAAACATTCAGATGCGAGGAACACACACAAAACATATACATCAGTGACTGAGAGGGAAAAAAGCCCAAGTCAGCTCCAGGGCCAGGTTTTATCACAGTAATTATTATTGTAACTATTACATCATCTCTTCTTACTCTAACAGGGAAGTTATCTAAGTTTACGCATCTGATAAAGCCCCACTATGGACAAATCAACCTTTATTGCCAATCTCTGAGGAAGTTTTTGGTCCAAGTATTCAGTTCTCCATCAGATATCCTACCTTAATTTAAATTAATGAAGCAAATATCAGTTCAAGGCACTGTATCAAGTGCTTCACTAAAATTCAAATATATAATAGCTAAAATATATCATTCATTGCCAATTTCAACTTCCATTTTTGCAGTTTTACCTGGGAGTATAACCTAGTTTGTCCTGCAATGTTAGCTCTTTGCAAGAGACACTGCTGATCACTAATAGCTCCAATATCCTCTGGTTGGACAGAGCCTTGGGTGGCATGGTTTAGTGGGAAGTGTCCCTGCCCATGGCAGGGGGGTTGGAACTAGGTGATCTTAAGGTTCTTTTCAACCTTAACTACTCTATGATTCTATGAATACATTTGTTTATGAAATTTCTGTAAGTTCAGGAAAGACAGCTCATTTCACTGTCAGTGTATGCAGTGCTAGGCTAGGATTGCATTGATGCATAGTTTCACAGCATATAATCTCTGGAGGTCACCTGGCACAACACCTCACTTCAAATGGCCAGTGAGATCAAGGCACTCACAGACTTGTTTAGGCAAGCTTTAAAAGTCCCAAGAGTGGAGGCTGCACAACTTCCCTGGGCCCTTGTTCCAGTGTTTTCTCCACTTTCCTGGTAATAAAAAAGATCCCAAACCAAACACCACTTAACTAGATTTTTCCTGATTGCAACTGAAGTCCACTGCCTCTTATCCTACTACCACATATCCACAAGAACTTTCTGGTTCTGCCTCCTCCATTCCCTCCCATTGGGTAACTGAAGACAGCCCTAAGGTTTTATATTTGCCCTCCTCGCCATATGCCAAAAATCTCCAGACCTCTGACCAGCTTGGTGGCCTGCACCAGACTTGCTCCAGTTCAATGCCTTTCTTGTATTAAGCACCTGCAAGCACTACTGCAAATGTATTCTCAAGCACCAGAGGGGAAAAATCATTTTCCTCAGCCTGCTATTGATACTTGCTATATAGCATCCCATGAGGTGCATAGTCACCTTTAATCATTTATGCCTCATATTCAGCTCCCTGTCCACTGACCTCAACAGGTCACACATATGATCTCAAATATGATGTGGTTTCCCCTGTTTCAAGAAAAAAAGCAAGCATTACCTACCTACAGCCAGTTTCCACAGGTCACAAGTGGTCATGCAGGTCAAAGTCAAGTAAAGGTTTTGCATGCCCAGAGGAAAAAAAAAAAAAAGCTCTCTTGTTGCCCCTCACATGCACAGCAGTCTCTTCAACCTCATGTTCCTCTTTCTGGAATTAGCTTGCACAGTGATTTAGCCTTAGGTTTTACACCTGTTATTTTTTTAGCAACTATTTCTGCCTGCTGAGCACAGATGAAGAAGTTAATCAGGCCAGTCATTAACCCTTTCCAGATTTTGCTGTTGTGGGAGATAGATATAGCCAATTACTTATAAACTGGCTATGTCCAATTTCTGTAATAAATGATCTACTAACATGCAATTCATGCATTAATTCGGTGTTTAAGAAGAAATATAAAGTATTAGAGCCTGTAAACAGACGGAACAAAAGTTTCTTTCTGTCTCTGCCTAGAAAGATTGACTTTTAAAGAAACATTTGACACATTTTTCAGAACCATTGCTGGCTCAAGGAATGGGCTCTTACTCCACTCCATCTCCTCTAAAACTTAAAAACCACAGCTTTTCCAGATCCTCAAATTTTTACTGACAATTGCTAGTTTTCTGAAGTCCTTCAGATTACCAGCAACCCAGGTGACCTACCCACCATTGGATCCTACATGCTCGACTTTCTCTCTATAGCCCTATTAACATTTCCCAGATTCACATCAATACTAAAATCCACATCAACTTTTTCCCATTCTTCCCCTTTCTACTACACTTACAACCATGGGAAAGCTGTGCTAACAAGCCACAACAGTTGACACCTGAAAATAGCACAGGCAAGCAAAGACTGGAGAAGAAAGCCTTCCCTTCAAATGGAGGCTTTTGTTTATTGAGACACAAAACTTCAAGTGTCCAGACAGGACATATTAATCTGTGCTGAGGTCCAGTACCTGCTGGTACCTAGGCTTTTTTATCCAGATACCCACTGCATTCCTCATTGTAAGCATATGTGTGGGCACCTTGAGACTCCTGATGCACCTTGAGTAAGAATCACTGGCAGAAAGGAAGGTGCAGAAAGAAGTGGTGCAGCTGCACCAAAACCCCAGTCCAGAAAAGGAATGGTGGCAGGCTACAGAGATGGACAACAGGCTAAGAAGGTAGAAAAGTGTGTTCATAAACACATCAGGCCAGAATCTGTAGTAATCTGCTTTCTATTGTCTGGAGCTAGATTTCTGAAGGGACTACTGGATATACAGTTTTGGGTTTTTTATGTATAGTCTTATCTCAACCAGTAATAATGATGACAAGTGAAAATACAAGAAAAGAATAGAACAGCTCACCAACTAATTTCTACCCAGCCCAACCAAGCAGTGCACCCTCATGACCTCATACCAAGTCTGACCACACAGTGCTCCCCCATCACCTCATACCAAGTCCGAACATGCCGTGCACCCTCCCACCGTTCTGGATCTCTGCTCTCCATTTCTACATCCTGGACATGACGTGCTGTGGTATGGAATATCTTTGGTCAGGTGCTCTGTCTCTGCTTCTGCCCGGCTTCTTCCCGGCTCCCCTCCTCCCTGTCAGAGCATGAGACTCAGAAAGTCCTTGGCCAGCCTAAACACTCCAAGCCATAACTGTGCTATCAGCACTGTTCCCAAGCTGAAAATCCAAAACACAGTGCGACACCAGCTACTACTTAAAGGAGAAAAACGACTGCTGATGCTGAACCCATGACAACACAGCCTTGGGTGGCATGGTTTAGTGGGAGGTGTCCCTGCCCCTGTCAGGGGAGTTGGAACTAAATGATCTTGAGGTCCTTTCTAATCCTAACTATTCTGTGATTCTGTGAAAACCTCCATTAAATAAGAATTAACCTATCCCTAATTCCTGATCCTATTGCTTTGATAATACTTTATTATTTTATTACAAAAATTATGAAGACTATCAGCAGATACCTCCATTCCTTTTTGATGTTTTATGAGTCAAACAGTCTTAAAAAGGGTTTTCTACACAATCTCACACACCTTAAACAACACATAGGAGCTTCTCGGGCTTCACACAGTTGTTTTGTGGTCCACCAGGAAGAATTCATGCTCCCAGCTGAGAAGAGGTCTGAGATACAGTACTTTAAAACTGTGATCTTTTTTTGAAGGAAATGTTGCACTGAGTTACTTAAGAAATAATTCATTTTTTTTACTGATACTTGTGTTCAAGGTGAATAAGGAGCCTAGCTTTCATACAGTGGTCCCAGAGCTATATACTTTTGCCCCCAGTATATGATTATCTCTAAAAAAGCTTTTCACACATAGCATGTATAGGATACGTGATATGTGATGTGACAGAAAGCTTTTATGGTTACTTGTCAGTATCTACTTGACTAAATCCTTTGGGTCTTTACCCACTTTTAGGTATGTAACAAGACTATTCCCACAGTTATGCTGAACAAACCTTTATCACGCAACCTTTGACATCAACGGGGCTTCAGTCACAGTCAGCCACAAAATTTTCATTATACAATTGCTTTGTATTAACCACTTTTTCCTTACATTTTTACATTCAGGCACAAATTTTGAGTACTTAGTTTTTCATTTTCAGTTATTGAATTAGTTCTAGTTTGTATGTATGGAGAGAAGGACAAATACAATTGTCACTCTAAAAACAACAAATGTATCAGCTACACATGTAAACAGATGGTACTAACTTCATTCCTTTAGAAGAAATAAATGAAGCTGCCCTTTTAACAGGATATCTGCACCAAAAATATTACTGTACAAGTGAAGCATCTTCAATTCCTAATTCTTACTTCATCAGTTCCATTATTAGAGTACATCCACTTCTTGACACTTATGTTACTAACTTTCTCTTTCAGATGGAATATTCACACCCTCAGCATACCACCCCAAATAAATTCCACTTGTTATCTCTCACATGACAGTAGTAAAACTTTCTGTGATATTCCCCTTTATAAATCTTGCTGACCTCTTTGAAGAGTGAAGAAAAAAAAATAAGTAAATGTCTGAAAGTAAAGTTTGAATCCAATCCAATAAATTCTTTATTTTTTATTGTTATTCCTGTCTCTAACTTTTTGTGTTAAGGTCAGGAAGATTATGTTTGCTTGCTTCTGTAGGGCATTTGCCATAGATTTCTATCAGAATTCTAACCACTACATAAAAATAAACTACCTACCACAAGATCCATTCATATATTATGTAGTCAAAATTTAATTTTCCAAATGGTTTCAGCCATAAGCACTTCTAAAAAATGTTATCCACTACCAGTACATTAAAATGCCATTTCACGCAATACAACAAATGTGTATAACAAATGGTGGGCAGCAAAGAGGAAATAAAAAATACTTATTTTCTCTTAAAATTATAATAGACTCAACTCAAACATTGTGCTTTTCTACACATCAGTGCACTCAATTTGAGTAAATTCAGCTCAAAACCCAAACTATCTCTAAAATCCTTGTTATGATAAGAAGTTTCTTAATCACATTTAGCCTGCAACCCAATCTCTATTCATTTTCTAAAGAAAAGCAGCCATTTCTTAAAACAGGTCAAACTCATTGGGCAATCTTTCTAGCTAGACCACACATAGAATTGCTTCAAAAGCATTCATATCCTCCTTTGCTTATCAGGCTGTGCATTTAGAACAAGAGCTCTCACCACACTGTAGAGGCAGGCTATGGGAATCATGCAGGCTATGTGCCCTGCAAAGACCATCAGAAAATTTATATGGTTCATATAATTAAAAACCGAGCCATACACAAAAACAGCTAATGGAATCATGGGAGGAGTCGCAGGTTTTGGCAAAAACCTCCCTCCACACATACACTGCAGATTTTTTTCCTGACTCATACAGCCACCATCAATGGGTGACTTCTAAACTTCTGTTTCCTACAGTTTCTCCTTCTAACAGCTTTACCATTGCTCTATATATGCTTTCTGATGGGCTTCTTTTTAACTCCTTCCAAATGCTGATACTCAACTGCAAGAATGCAGAAGGACTAACTCACTCCATTTTAGGCTGACTTTATTGAGAGATTATTCTTCAATAAGGAAGGAGTTCTGTTGATCTGTTTTAAACAGCACAGACACTTCAAGAGCAAGTGTCAAGCTGACAGAATTGCCTGTAGCAATAAGTAAGTTAAAGAATGCACCACTTCAGTACCAGTATATATTCTCAGCTGAGTTAGAATCCTCTCTAAAATAATGTTAAAGGACAGAGAAAGCAAAGACTGCAACTGTATCTCCTTCCATCTTCACTATAAGGGCCTCTCATAATGCATTTTTTTGGCATCCTGGTAAGCTTCATTCTGCTCCCCTGCTGTTTCACACTCCGTTATAACTTTGCTGTAACATTTTCTGATCACAGCCTATATACTTGAAGGATTGTGCTGGTCTTCTTAGTCCTGAAAAGCAAGGTTGACCTAATCATGCACTGCCCCTCCAATTAGCAAAAAAGCATCAAATGAAGATATTCTTGGTGTAAACTTTATGCCTTGCATTATACAGTTGATAGAAAAGTCCATTCAGCCACTTATTCACTTAAACCTAAATAGAGGTTTTTCTTTTTTGTTCCTCTTCACACCATTAGTTGTAAGATTCAAAGAGCAAACTCACAGTAAGTCAGACCATGAGCTTCAAAGCCTTAGCAAGCTCTTTTTCATCACAGAATTTCTTGTCAGTTATGCAGGTGAAAGATTACAACACTCAATAAGAGATGAAGGGATGAATAAGAAGATTAAAGACAACAGTACTACAGCCTCCTGGTCTTATACCTTGATCTACTTCAACATGAATCTTGGGACCACAGATTCCAAGACAAAACTGAGAAACCAGATAGTACACCATAGCAAACAAAATATAATCTCAAGCTAACTGCCTCAAGTGGAAATCTTATGCCAAGGGCAGGTTATATGAAGTTGAAAGTTACTAGAAAAACTGATCTTAGCTGTCAACTGTGGTGTTAGAGAAAGTTCAGTAAAACTGAATATAGCTTAAGGCAATCACCAGACAATGAAAACATCACTGAGTTTCTGCAAATGTTTTCCCTACAGCAAATGTGTGGCCTACACTTAAAAATAGACACCATCAGCACAAATTCTAGACTCAGACTAACTTTTCTGCAGGCTCAGCCACCAGTCTGGAGATTAGCACTGGAATACCAGAGCTGCTGTTGGATGCATTATGATCGAGAACAAAGTACAAACTGCAGATTAAGAAGGAAATACAAACCTAGTCCCAAATACAAGTTTTCACTTGCTACATCTATATTGCTGAGAAATTCAGTACACCAGAAGCAAACTAGTAGACAGAAACATTAAGTGCTAAGACCCTTTTCAAACCTTGTTTGAGGACCCCATGCACAAAGCAGCTCAGGCACTGGTTCAGCACATATCAATTAAGCATAGGGAAGCATGTGTGGTACTCTCAGAGGGCAGTATTGGAGTGACCACTATCCAGTCTTATTCTTCAGTGCTATTTGACTTTTTTCTTAGCTGCCTTTTCTGTAAGGCACACAGGTACCCCATCTTACCTTCCAGCTGCCAAGTCCCATCTCTTTTTGCAAGCCTATCTACATCAACCTACTTTCTAGCTTCCAACTCATTTCATCTTTAGTGTGACTTGTCTTCTACTTGCCAAAATCTCTTCCCCCAAATCCCAAACAGTTAATCACATCCATCACATCTACTGCCTTTAGCCTCCACTGCCTTCAGCTTCTCCTTTGGAATCTATACGCTGGATTTAGTGAATGTATGATGATGAAGCTACAAAATTTGCCCCCACAAATATTGACTACCCACTAAAACAATTGCAAAGCAATGAAAATAATCAGTTACCAATGAAATGTATTTACACACTAGAGAATCCATGCAACTGGAAGCTGGAAAAATATGGTTTCCCTTAGAACCAACTCAGTGCAATGCATTCAAGTACCCTACAGACAGAAGTACTGATGTGCAACAGCTTCCAACTGCTACTACCTGTCAACTTACTCATAGATGTTATGAAATATAAACTTCTATTAGCATGAGTTTTCCACTAGCAGGCACTTCTGTTCATGCCTTCCCACTCTCTTATGCCAAATAAATAGGAGAGGTTTCATTTTCAGTTTCTGTAGGTATTTTAAAATTACACTAAAGTTGGCTGAGGTCTTGTGAGAATGAACATGTAACTGGCACATATATGGTACTGACAATGTGTCAATTGAGGAAATGCTTTGAGAGGTCAGCCTTGCTACTTTAAGAACTCAGCTGCTCTCAAAACTTCCATTAATACGATGTTCTAGACTCATTTGTTTCATGCAGTACATGAAACCAAAATGGCACTACAAAAATTTCGGTTGTAGTCAGTTTAATATGAAGATGGCATTGAAAAAAAGTCCACCAAAGAAAGCATAAGCTTTTAAAGTCAAAAAAGTAACCTGTTACTCCAAACACAACATTATCACCTTCTTTCTTACTCTTGAAACTTCAGCTATGAAGCACTCATAAATACTTTTTAAATTTTATACACAACACTGATGAAACAGAAGCTTCAGACTTGATTCAGACACCACTAGCTGGAGTGAAGACTCTGACTCCTTGTTAAAACTAGACTTCAGCACATTCCACTGGCTAGAATGCATATTCTTATTTAGGATGCATTAAAACTGGGGGAATTTCTTTTCCTGATCCCATTAACATTTTTACCATTAAAGAGGTTTAATTATATTTTTCCCCATTAACATTTTTAATTCTCCCAAGGTTTTGATGTATGTAATATTTGCTAACCAGAAACATAAATAACAGATAATCAGTACTTGGTTGAATATATACTGCACTGTGTTATGGAAATTATATTGAAATTCATCCATGTTATCTTATTCTTCCATATAGGCAAACTCAGTTACAGAGCCAACCTTTACCTTCATCTAAATGAAAAAGGAGGTCTCCAAATCTTTCTGGATCCTGATTAAGGACTCTGAATTAAACAGTAAGAATAGCTGAAAACAGAAAAAAATGATGATGGAAGAAATGAGGCAGTAAAGCCTTTGCCAGATGTTTAAGATGCTTTGTGAGACCTCACTTGGAGTATTGTGTGCAGTTCTGGTGGCCTCAACATCAAAAGGACATGGAACTGTTGGAACAAGTCCAAGGATGATCAGGCATAGGAGCACCTCCCCTATGAAGATAGGATGAGAAAGTTGGGGCTTTTCAGGCTGGAGAAGAGAAGGCTGCGTGGAGATCTCATAGCAGCCTTCCAATATCCGAAGGGGGCCTATAGGAATGCTGGGTAAGTACTCTTCATTAGGGATTGTAGTGATAGGACAAGGGATAATGGGTTCAAACTTAAACAAGGGAAGTTTAGACTGGATCTGAGGAAGAAATTCTTTACTGTTTGGGTGGTGAGGCACTGGAATGGGTTGCCCAGGGAAGT
>JASSUY010030411.1:14409-42228 GCA_032466535.1 Forpus xanthops | reverse complement strand
CCCATTTCCCCGGGACTGGGGAAGAAAGAGGGGGGAGTGAGCAGAACTGTTTGAGGGGCCTCAAACCACGACATTATTTTAGAGTAATGGCATCCAGTAGCTATGTAGTACACAGCACTTGTTCATTTTTCCCCCTTTCTCCATTGGGATGGGGAGAGAACAGGAAGAGCAAAAGTAAGAAAAACCTACAGTAGATGAAGAAAAGGGAAATTAAAAACAAGCGATGCAGGACAATCACTCACTACCTCCCACAAGCAGACTGATGCCCAGACATTTTTTGAGCAATGCCTACCTCTCCCAAAATACTTTCCCCTCCCTCATTGCTGAACATGATATGACAGACATGGCATATTCTTTTGGTCTGTTTGAGTCAACTACCCAGGCTGTGTCAATTTCCAACTCTTGACCACCCCTGGTCTACTTGCTGAAGGGACAGGATGAGAAAAAGAGAAAGCCTTGACAATGTGCAAGTGCTGCTCAGCAATAGCCAAAACACTCCTGTGTTATCAATGCTGGTTTAGCCACAGGTCCAAAACAACTCCCATACTGGCTGCTACGAAGAATATTAACTACATCCCAGCTGGATCCAGTACAACAGCACATAGCTATATAGGAAACTCACTATAGATGAATACTAAGATTTAGATCAATTGGATCATTTGGACAATTTTTATGCATGAAAATAAAATCTATAGGGTTTTTTACTATCAAAGTGTCTAGGCACTTGATTTATCATGTTAAATGATCTGCTGTTTTCAATGCAGCATGACATTTGACTGTTCCACTAATGATAGCAAAGCAAACTTCATGTGGATAACAATATATACAAATTGTTCATAAGTATCATCAACATCAATTTAATCTTTTTATTATTAGTGCTATCATACTATCTAGAAAACGAGAGTGCCCTGCAGAAAAAGGCCATGAATAGAATACGTTGTAGATGTTACAAATTAACACTTTGTGTACAATAACACATAAAAATTAATTTCATTACCTGACACTATCAAAATCTACTTTCTTGAAATGTGAATTTCAAAGGAATAGAAATCAAAATAACAGAATCTTTTAAACAAATTTATAAAGTTCAAGAACAAATAAGTATTCACAATAACACACTTATCAATACAAGAAGATGTGAAATCAGGAAACAATTCAATTGGAATACAACGTACTTTAAAAATGGCTTGACTAACAAGAATAAGTTTGGTACTGAGTATGGGAATTGGTGTTTTAGAATTGTTAAAGACATAGGAATTTAATTTCTAATCTACTGTAATATGCTACTGGGATGAAGTTTTACACTTCATACAGACTGAGTACAAATTTAGAACTGTTTTACTTCTTAAAAACACATCTTACAATAAAGCATATAGCAACAGAGGGTATAGAAGTTCTCATAAATTAGGTACACACACTAAAAATTATTTTTTCAAATTCACTCTGATTATTGAATAGGCTTTATCAATACCCTTAAAAGTTTCCAGCAAATTACAAAGTTTCAGAAATTCTAGAGGTGATTATCCTGCTCTAGGCAGAGATGTACACAAATAAATAGACGTATCTAGAGCTATACATAAAACCTGAATGTTCTGCTATTTCTACATTGTAATATTGAGTAACTTCTAACGTAACTCTATGCTTTGAGATATAATACTAAAGTTAGCTCTATAAAAATAGTTCTTATTACTTAAGAATTGACTTCATATATAAATGTAGCAGAGAATACATACAGTGTGAAACATGATTCATTTTGCTTTTTGTTGTACTGTATTAATTTCAGATTTTTAAAATACATACTTAATATGACTGCAAATTATTTCACATGGATACAGTCCATCATTCTCACATAGGAGCATTTTTGTCTTATTAAAAAGAATGTAAGTATTTCACTGCATGTCCAGTATACTGGTAAACAAAAAATTCCCAAAGCAAACAATCCCATGCCTATCAAGAGACCTTTTTTCCATGATATCAGTTAAGCAAGACCTAGGAGCAATGGAATCAATGAAACTTGGCCTACTGTGCCAAATTGGTATTTTAGAGCTAGCTCCCAGATGGATTCATTAATGTTTAATTAAGGGTTGAGTTCATGATACAGCCTTTTTCTCCCTGGAAGGCTAATAGGGTTACTCTTGTCTATTCAGCCACATATTTTTTATTGAGTTTTTAGGAGCTTAGTATCTTTAAGATCTCTTAACTCTGTCACATTCAGTCAAAATTGGTCAATGCATTAAAAATTATTGGCAGGGGGACAATCAACAGGCAGTGTGATCACATAAGCCTTGTTTCCTTTACCTCTTCTCTAAATTAGAAAATATCACATTCTTAGCATGGGATTTTGCTATGCAGTTTTTTTTTTAGATGGTTTAAATACTGGTATAGACATCTTAAATCCTTTCAAAACAATCTTCAGAACACTTGATGCCATGAGGTCTTAATCATGCTTCCCTTGAAACAGTACTTACAAGTTTATTTTCCTTTGCACTGGTACAAATTTTTTTTTAAACTAAGAAACCCACATCTAGTGATGAACATCTACAAATGTTCCATTCATACAAAGAGTCCCTGTGCAGTCTTGGGAAGCTGCTTAACAGGCAAACAAGTTTCCCCATAAGTAATCAGGAATATCAGTTATCAACTAGTACCTTAGGTACTGGGCGAGGTCTAATTAACACCCATGACAAGACCATACAGAAATTCATTAACATTATAAAAGATTCAACATTTTTAATGTTATCAAAGCATAACAAATTGTAGACATTTATACACACACAGAGGCACAGAACACCAGCAGAACACATTCAAGCAACGCATTAGAGAAAGTGTTTATTATCATAGGTAATAAAAAACCTAGGAAATTATGTTTTCTTTTAAAAGTGATAATGCTGTCTATAAATGTGCCAGAAAAAGTGTTGAAGGTCATTTTACCAGAACATTACAACTAGCTATAAAGAAAAGAAATTTTATATTTCTTTTTGTAAAGTCCCATATTTCTTAAAATTATGTTCCTTGGTCTGATGTTTCTACTGTATTCTGTAAGAGCGGGCTTTTAAGTTTAAGATATTTTTTCAGTTAGCTTCTACATAAAAAGGTAATTTTTTTCATTAAAATTCAGACTAGAATTAGTTTTATTTTCCCATGATCTGGAGTTACTACTTACATAGCAAGAACTAGCCTTACATTTTATTATTTATTCCAATTAAATTATTTGAAACTGCATTCTCTTAACATGCAATTAAGCCATTAATCTCTTATTCTTCCACACTTGTGGTTCCAGAAAATAAATATTTTAAAAATCTTTTTAATATTAACCACTATAGAAATATATTCTAATTATAATTTCTTTTTAATAAACTGCTATAATGTTGTGGTCTAATTCCAAGATTAATCTTCGAGATGATTAAATGTACCTAAACAGTTTATGGAGCTGAAAAATTAGTTCTAATCCTTTCAAACAGCGCAAGATTAAATCCATTCTGTTCTGTATTTAGGAAAGCTATCCAGATTATCTGTAGCTACAACCTCCTGTTGTAAGCGGAAGTTAAAACTTTAAGAATCATCTTATTTTTAAAACAAAAAAAAACACACAAACCTTTTAATAGTTGAATGATTATTAAAACAAATAGGAAGCAGAAGGTCTTGTCAAAAACCTAAGAAGGATATATATACATAAGAACAATTTATTAATGGTGAACAAACATCTAATCTGGTGGGTAAATAATGAATTATACAAATACAATTTAACTAATTCCAGAAAAGCCTGTGAAACCTGTGGCCTGAAAACTTTTAGGAGAGAAAAGCCATAGCATTGTGTCCTCCTGTGGAATGATAACAATGATTTATGAAGCTATAGTCATTTGTGTTGATTGAGCTCAGTCAAGATTGGTTTCACATGATCAGCTAAAGTACAGCAATACGTGATATGTAGTGGCCCCACATGTTTGAACACACTGGGACATGTTCTTCTAGGTGATCCAAAGGATGGGGGTGGAGGCTTAAAAGCTGCTGCTTTGTTTTCCCCACATTTTCCCCTCATTAGGATACACTCCTCCTGCAAAGTAAGCCACTTCTGGTGGTCGGGAGCAAAGTCTCATTGTAAACGCTCAGCAGGATAGTGGCAAAGCTGAGATTAATTCTCCATAGATTTATATACACCTTTCTCACTGTTGATTGCTTGTACTGTTTCAAAGGTGTGTATGTTGCCTTTTTTTATTGCTGGTTACTGACTTTATTCCAGCATATGGTGGTTGGCGCCATGACACAAAGTGAACATTTTATACTAGAATTAAAGTGGATATTTGACAGTTTCTGTCAGAAAGTTCAGAGCAAAGAATTTGTGAGACAAGATTTATTGCATATTTTATATGGGACACATCTGTTTCTTTGCTGCGTTTCTGTTTAAATAAAAAAAGCAATGAAGGTTCTTTAAGAAACAAAGACTGTCAATAAAAAACATGAACAGAAAAACTGCATTACTGAGAGCGATTTTAATCATTCTGACCTTCTAAAAATGTGCTGCATGGAAGTATGACAGTCACCTTCCCCTTTTTGTTCTGCCGTATAGACAGGATGGGGGAGGAGAATTCCAAGACCAAACTGATTCTCAAGTACATAGCTACCCATAATTAAGGGTAACTCAAATAGAAATTAAAATCAAATTAAATCTAAGTACTGATATTAGATATTTGCATTTAAAAGCAAGTTGAAATATTAAGGTGGATTTTTGCCTATTTCTTTTAGCATCTATAACTGCATTTTAGTGAATGTGAAATGTGCCAAATAAGCACTTGTTTTGAATATTTCTCATAAAACTACAGACCAGCTATAACAAAATAGATAGCAAACTTCTCCACATTTACTAACATCACTGCACCTGATATAGCTTGGTCTCTAATATTCAGTATTTTAGTCTTCATCATACCTTAATCAAAACTGAATTTGAGAACACCTAGCCGTTTAAGAAAAGAAAACAAAAAAAAAATTGATGCCTTATACAGGAGAGAAAAATTATTTCAATAAAACTGAATTTTTAACTAACAATCTTTCTGTTTATAAATTGCTACCCTAAGATTTAGCTTGACAAATACGAAATCTGAGTAGGTAGAATTAAATAAGAAAGAACAAGTGCAATATAAATAAATTATATTGCTAAAAATCATATATGTTTTTATGAAAAAGCATATGTGTCTTATTTAACTTCTACTTAAAGACTATACCAACAGAAAAATCACCTCTGTTGGACTACATACATTCCATACAAACAGTTATGATAGATGGTAAATGATTTATATATATCATAATATAGGCTCAATTTTGCGAACAAAAATGTAATAACTTCCTTTACAAAATCACAAATATTTGTCAAATATTTAGATTTTTTTTTTTAACCGAAAGTTCTTCTACAATTTAGATTTATGCAGGAAAATTTATCCAGTTGCTAATTTGAAAGGCCTGTGATTTGAGACATAACGTAAAGAAGAGGCAAGTTTGGACCTACAATATTTTTCCTTCATGCCACAAATAAAATCTAGGATACTAACTTTAAGAAAGTTGTTAGGATTCTTTTAATCAATTTTACAAGAAACATCAAGCTGCATTTAAGCACAAGGCATACATTTTTTCTGCGCTTGCTTTTCTTTCCTATAAACACATAGAAGGCTATATTTAAAAAAAAGTGTCTCTAAATTTACAAATAAAACCCCTACTGTTCCTCTTATGAGAAAAGGATGACGGGAGAAATAAAGCATGTGTGACACATTAGGCCATTTAATTCATTCCTAGAAAGCACTCAGATATTACCACAATGAGAGAAACAAGAGCGCATGCAAAATAATAAAAATCTCCTATTAGTATAATTTAAGACTAGGAAGATAACAAGAATTATTATTGCACCGACCTATTTTGCATTTTTACTGCTTATTTTCTATTGAAGTCTATGCTGGGAATACTCAAACTTCCCCTCTACCCCCCAGAGGATGTAAACATTTTTACATGTTCATGTCTATCCTTATTTAAAAGGAATAAAAGAATATGAGTAGTACATAATAGGACCAGCAAATGTGAGTGCAGCAGCTAAGCCATGACTGCAGACTTTCTGCTCATTGTCCCTTTGGGCCTTTATTACCTTACTGTTAATGAGGTACTTCCTATCTCTTGGAAATGGTTTTTTACTCAACAATAATAATATTTCTATTAAATAATCTTTATCATGTCCATGCAAAAAGTAGATAGAAGAATAGAAAGACACGATAATGATCATTTAACTGAAATCCTAAAATACAGAAGTCATTTCAACTGACCTATTAGTAAAGGAGTTAAACATAATTGAGTCTTAGTTGAAGTTTTAATGGACTACCATTTTCATTCAAACTTATCTATCAAACCCACAAAAAATATTTCTGAGGATGGCAATTAACACCAAAGTTTATATGTAAACTCATTCTGCTGCAATAATCCAGCTATAATGAGCTTAATTCCTCTTTTTTTTTTTTTTCCATTAGAAGAAAAAAGTGTTGAATGGGCTTAAAAAATTATATTCAGTGTAAAAACAATAATATACTTTGGATTGTAATGTATTTGCATCTATAATGGCACACAATTCTTTACAATAAATATTTAATAGGATGAGTTATTTTACGACATTTTTGGAAATGTTATCAAATGTTTGGATATTTTTTTAATTTGAAAAGAAATTTTAATTCTTGATATGATTTACTTCATTCACTTCAAAACCAAGCCAGTGCCAAACTACATTAAAATAAGAAAGGACTAGCACTTAAAATGCAGGAAAATCAAAGTTCCCCTACCATGATTTCAAACAGTCACATGTCCTGGTGATTCGCTGTCTAAGAACTACCCAATTACATGTAAGGAAAGAAGCTCTGATGAGAAAAGCTTAAACAATCTTAAACATAAATATGCATTATCCAACTCTCATTCAATTCTAAGTCAATGCTGGGTCAGGCCCTTTGTGCAAAATACAAGGTGAGGAAACATCCTATAAATATTTACTGATAAACTGTACTGAGAATTCTAAAACCAACCCAAATACACCTTTTTTAGAGCATTTTTTCCCTTTAGCATTATACTCTTTAACATTTAAAGTTTTCTGCTTGGCCAAAGAAGATACATTGTTGTACTAGTTATCTCCCTGCCTGTCCTTGGGCGATAGGATCCTCTTTGATACCAAGTTCCATTCCAGAGATGGCAACACTGGGAAGGGAATTTTCAGATTGCAAGAAAACCTATTATACAAATAGTTATATCCTAAAAAATACTATACAGTAGCTGAAAAGAAATCCTTTGACAAATATTGTTTAGACACTTTCAAAATAGGTGACTTGGGAAAAAAGTTTAGAAGACTGAAAAATCCTGATGCTAAAAAGTCAGAATTGATTTACATGCCATGAAAGAAGTACTGATCCAATTAATTCCATACATACATTTCTTAAGAGAAATAAAACTACTGACTTCTCCACCTCTGTCAAGGTGTTCACAAAGCAGCAGAACAAAGGTACATTTTTAAATAACTTGCCCTGGCATCTGGAGTATATAGGCACAAAGATATCACAGAGCAAGTTGCAGGAGAGGTTGAATGATGACCTGAAATCAGACTTTCTTGAATTTAGGAGGAGTCTGTCTTTTATCATAGCTGGAATCCTGCAACACTGTATCATCCATATGTTTTTACTCTGTCATTTTCCAATTTTGAGCGCCTAGTAGCAACCTGGTGCTTTGTCTTTTAACTAGCATTGAATTTCTGAGATTTGTCCTATGAACATTGTGATTGTTATTTTTGTTCTCAAAACAAATGAACCTGCTACATCCTCTTCAACAAGTTTGGGTGTCAAATCTACTTTTTTTCTTAGAAAGAATCTTCTTTCTGATGGCTATTTCCTGTCTGGCCTGCAGGTTTTACCTGCTACCACTGCTTAAAAAAAGGCAAATACAGTTTATATCACAACAGAACCTAATCCAGACAGCTCAGATTTCCTGAAATCTTCACCATGTAGTATTTTTATCAATCATGCTCAAAGCATTAAACCAGGACATTTATGTGTTTGCACAAGTACAAAACATAATTGAGAAAAAAGATCAACAGAGAAATTCAAAAGAAATGCATACCAGATTAAGCATGCTACTGTCATAATCAGTTTGTATTATGATAGCAGTGAAGGGTATTTCTAAGATTAATCCAAAGATTATGGTTAGAAATTACAAAGTCCAGGGGACAAGCATTAGGTGAGAGTGATCAGTGTGATGGTAGGTGTTAAAAGTCTTTGAGAGCAAGTCCGTTTGGACCTCTCATTATGCATCAAGTGCATTAAGCTCTTCTATCCAAGCCTTTCCAACTCTTGACTCTGCTCTTTCCTTGCAGTAATATATTCCATATATTCAAGCACTTGCTCATAGGTGATATAATCTAAAGTAATAAATCAGTTTCATCCCGATATCCTGCGAAATCTTTGACAGGGATTTAAATTCAATTAGTTCACTGGCTTGGAATATCAGCACAAACAGGGTAAGACAAGGATGCCAACAGAAGGACAAAAGCAGATAAACACTATGCCTGTGGAATTGATTGCTGTACAAAGAATAATGACACCAGAAGATAAGTAGATAAACAGGAAATCATCCAACAAATTCATAAGAATATAGTAAAGAAAAGAGCTGGACTAAAATAACAGCCTACTAGGATCCCTGTGAAAAAACAAAATATATAACCTATAGTTCTTTTTACCTGTAAGCCAATGAAATGGGCAATGGAAGAAATACAGTGGAATTGAACAGAAAATAAAGGTTTCAATAAGAAGTTAAAGAGAATGCTAAGCTCCCAGTGGCTGATAGTGATTATATTAAAGGTATCAGTAATTCTAGGTATAGATTTTATAACTATTGTATACATCTTCATTTTGTATTAAGTCAGTCATGGTAATTCAGTATAACACAATCAAATTGAAAAGATGGAAGGAACGGTTGTCTCTAAGAGATTCTCTCCTTGTCTTCTAAGAGAGGATGACATTGCATTTTTAATTTGAAATTGTTCTACATTACCTTCGTATCACATTTTTAATGGAGTGTAATGCTCCAATTTTTATATTAAGTCATGATACAGTAGAACCGATTACAGCAATTTGATGTATATCTGTTTCTAAAATAATTAAATGGATGTTTCCTAAAATGTCATAGTTTTAATTAACATCAGCTTTCAGGACTTTGATGTTAGTAATTCTTTTGGTAGTGTAAGAGGAAACACTCATTTCAGAGCAAATTCTTGTTCTTTGAATCAGCTCAGTGTTAATACTGCATTAGTTAGAGGCATATGGATACAATCACATTCCGGGACACCTTATTTGGTGTTGAGGACTGAGGCTATTGTCTAACTATACAATCTCAGTACCACCGCAATAAGGTTCTGTTTGTTGCAGATTCATGCCAATTTATGTAAATCACTCTTTCATCTGTTTAAATACAACGATCTTTGAGTGATGAAAACAGTTGTGACTGTCACAAACAGTTTGAAAGATTAAAGTAATTCTGCTGATGGCATATAAAACAGCGTTCCAGATCTAAACACAAACTTTGCCTGGTCTGTAATGTCATTGCTGGGAAGGATAAAAAGTTTCATGCAAACATTATCACTGCAAGGAAGTATGACATATTTTTCATGTTTGACACTGGACATAAATATCCTCCCACACAGTTTAATGTGAGAACCGCATATGTGTGGCAGAGATAATAAAACATCTCAGTGAAAATAAATGAAGGGGAAAAAAGAGCTATGATAAGTAGAACAGAAAATAAAGCTTTGAAGTGAAAAGTCTTCATATTTGTACAGTTTATTCACAAAAGGAAGAATTGGTATTTGATATGCAGACCAGACAGTCACAGAATCTGCAAGATTGCCTGATATAGAACTGATTATCTTTACAGAAATATCATTTTTGGTTGATAGAAGCAGCTTCTTAACTGCAGGTAAAATAAAATCAGGAAAACTGTAAGATCATTATAAGTGCTATTGCTATTCTGTCGCTGTTTACACATCATATTTTAACAAGCAGCTGTCATCGAAATGTGCAGTTCTTAACAAATATTATTTCCTGCTTCGCTTATTCAGCATTAAAACGCTCAAGAGCTTTATAAATATAATAGAACACAAGTATCATAATCCAATACGTAGTTTAAGGTAGAGGAGTACAATAGTGGGAAGTCAAGTATGTGCCATAATTTCATATATGGTTTTAGAATATTTTTCTTTCTTTTTATTAATATTCTTTTTGGGGAGAGAAGCTGTATTTTTATTGCACAGAAATTGCACAAAAGTAAAAATTCAAATTATTTCTTAAGGAATTTTGGTATTTTGGGAAGTCATTGGCAAGCTTTACCAAACTATGATTAAGGACTTAAAACATAGTCTTCATATCTGTTTTAAAACCAGCAATATACTGTTGTCAGACTATTAAGGGAAATAAGTGCCAATGTGTATTTCTTGCTAATCTTTGACAATATTAAAATTTATATAGATATATCCTGTTGACAGGAAGAGAGAAATAAGAAGTATTATTGTATTCTGAAAATGGCACTGACAGTAGTGTCTTGGAGTATTCTTGACTTCTTATTCACTGCTTTGATTGAAAAGTGGTAGAGGTTTGAGTTAGAAAAGCTTTTTATCTGTAATAAATTATATCATCTTCCTATATTCAAAAAAACATACAGGGCTATAAGCTAGGTAAGAAGGTTTTTTTCCCTGTCTTGAAACAATAGGTATTAGACAAAGAGAATAAATTACCATGCACAAACATATATAGGCCAAGAACAGCGTTTAAGATGGAATATTTATATACCCAGGAAGAAGTAGGAAATAATCAACAAGAAACTGGAAGTCTGCCAGCTGAAATATGCGAGAGTTGAGGAGACGTTAGTGCATAAATTTCTTACATGAAAGGAATTATAAGATGGTATTTTATATATTGTTGACAAAATAGAAACAAGTAAAGCCTGGCGAAAATTAGTTTAAGATAGGAACAAGTAATGTTATAATAAAATTATCTGAGTAGGGATATTTGGAATGAAAACCAACAATAACAAAAATATCTTCCTGGACGCTACCTTGAAATCAAGATCTAAATGATTTATTACTTCAATTATTTGGTTATAAGAAGTCAAAGCTATTTCAACAAGGTTTCACTTAGAACTGTGATCTAAAACCAGTGATTCTTAATAAAGAATCAGTATTTCATCTTTTTTACTGCTGAACAAGTTCGTAAGAAAATACAGAATTAAAAGTATCCAATGAGAATTCATCACTTAAACAGAATAGATTATTTTTCTGGAAATATAATTACGCAGGTGGAACTGATAGAGATGCATGAAGGCATGAAGACATGAATGATAAAGGAAATAACAATTCTTTTTGTAGTTGCAGTAACCTACATCAAACAAATTAATGTAAAATTACTTCAAACATTTGAAAATGCCAGGACCAGACTATATGCTCTTTAGGTAGAAAAGTATGTTACGGAATGATGCAAGTCCCCCTTTTTATCCTCCCTATTTTCATGTCAGAGAATGTAGCAATTTCAATCAGAGTTTCTGGCCAGTACACTCAGATGATTTTTTTTATTATTATTATATTTCTTAATTTCTTGGTGTAATCCCCCCAAGAACAATATGAAACAGAGAATAGTTAACATACAAGTGAAGGTGGATAAAATCATAGAATTACCAAATGTAATTATATAATTCTTTGGATCTTTGGACCTTAGAGATCATACAGTTCCAACTCCACTGCCATAGGCAGGAACACCTTCCACTAGAGCAGGTTGCTCAAAGCCCCCATCCAACCTGGCCTTGAACACTGTCAGGGATGAAGCAGCCACATCTTCTTGAGGCAACAGGTTCCAGTGTCTCACCAGCCTTACAGCAAAGAATTTCTTCCTAATATCTAATCTAAACCTATGCTCTTTCAGTTTAACACCATTTTCCCCACATTCTGTCCCTACATGCCCTTGTTAGAAGTCCCTCCCCAGCTTTCCTGTAGGCTCACTTTAGATATTGGAAGGCTGCTGCAAGGTATCATTGGAGCTGTCTCTTCTCTAGGCTGAACAAACGCAACTCTCTCAGCCTGTCTTCATAGAAGAAGTGTTCCAGCTCTCTCACCATCTTCATGGCTTTTCTAATAGAATTTAGCTCTTTTTTAATTTCCCACTGTACTGCCTCAATAATCCTCTATGGTGCATTCCAACAGGCAAATGAGTAAATGTGGATCAATGCTCCTATTCTACACCAGAAATACTTTTAAAAGCACAAAAGATACATGCCCAGGTAGCTACTGCAGCCTGTCTAGAATCATTAAGAAATCACCCAGCAGTAAAAATCATATTTACTGACATGTGGTTGCAAACCTTCCCTGAAAAATGCACTACCTCCTGACATAACACTGTGGTGAGTATCTTGACCTGCAACTGCTTTTCTACTGTACAGTTCCATAACTGCACAGTGCTTATCTTTTAAGCAATATAAGACATACAGCAGTTGTAGCAAAGAATGAACTTAATCAATGTTTCCTAAATGCTAGGCTAGAATTCTAAACACAGGCCAATTTCTTTTACTACGGGATTAACCTCAATAGATCTACTCTGACAAATCTCTCCATCTTCCTGTTACCTTGGACACTTCAGTGTACCATGTGGCTTTACCAAATAGCTTTGCTTTCCACTATTAATGATTTTCAAAAACTGTTCTGTCTTGACATCAGACTACTTACTTTCCAGAATCTGCTGTAAACTAAACAAATTCCTTTAGTAGTAAAGTCTTCATCATCAAGATACTTTATTCTTAGAGAAATGAAGAGAGGCAGCCATGCTTTTCTTATGCTCAATGCTATGAAGCAGGAGGACTTTTTCATTTGCACATTCTAGTATATAAGGAAGGAAACTGAGCTCAGATTAAGGTTTTTACATGCTCTCTGACCTGGAACCAGGTGAGAGAGAGCTTCATATGAAAAGAGGACTTTTCTTCTAAGCAATACTGAGCAAGAACTTAGTAAATTAAAGAGCATTCCAGACCAACTATTAATTTAATGTTTTCTAAATTAATTTTGCATACCATGGCAGTTTAAATGGAAAATATTATGAATATAGTTCTGAAAAAAAAATACAAATCATACAGTAAGTCCACTGGAAATACAGTGAATGCATATTAATTTACAACAATTCTTAGGTCACCATATTATAGTAAAACTAATAAAATTTGTTAAAAACAACATAATTAGATCTATTAAAGGCAATTTCTACTTTGAGGATAATCAAAGCCCTTTTCAAAAGGCATGGGTGTATCAAATACAGCTAATGAAGTGTTAACACAGTTTACACATGAGGTCTTTCATGTGGGAATCACAGAATACTTAACAAAGATAATCTTTCATTACAAAAAATAGCAAGAATCATTATTTAACATTCTGTTTAGTTACTTGACATGTGATGCTAGAATAGTGAAGTGCTCTCTGAAATAGAGATTAACCAACTACACTAGTATCACACGTCAAGTAGCTAAGATGGGAATAGAACCTAAGGGTTCTGGCATCTAATTCCCTGTTGAAGGCACTAGGCTACATTACATCCAGTTACACAAAACAGCACTGACATTAGCAGAAGTACAGTTTATCCCCTCTAGCATTTTAGAATGTCAGTCTCCATAACACTCCCTCAGTGTTTTTTTGTTACAACACAGCAAGTATTATATTTAATTGGTATTAATTGTAATTAGGAAATGTACACAGTTCAGTTTAAGTAAATCAAGATGGGTTTTTTTTATTCAATACTTCCAACTTCGCATCAACTAGAAATGATGGGAAAATGTGTGAGAAAAACCTGAATATCTATGAGTTCCAGCCCTATTTTCAAGCCAGAAGTTTCGGAAAAGCATCTGAGCTTTGGATACTTGCTGTGAGCTGGCAGAAAGATAACAGACATTTTTTTTCTTACATTTGCTTAAAACAGCCACAATTCTTTTTTTAAACAAACAAAACTGAAAGCAGATGCTTAACGGATGCTCAGTATTATCAGTTAACTCCTAATTTCAGAGAAGGGGCTGAATTTGCAGACACTTATCTAAACTGAATCTTCGAGTCTGACATTTGTCCAGCGCCTATTCTAGTACTATAAATCAAGATGGGTTTCTGTGCTATTTTTCCTTGTCTTCAGGGTAGAATTTCATATGATTTCATTGTAATGCCATAGAAACTACCATCCACCAGGTACTGCATTGCCTTTGGGTGGGGAGTGGCTGCAGTGATACACATTTGTTATTCCTTCTACGGCTTTTAGCTGGGGTGGAGTTCAATCTTCATTGCAGCTCTTCATAGCATGCATACGGTGCTGTGTACTGTGTTTGTGACCGAAACAGTATTGGTAACACAGCACTGTTTTAGTTACTGCTGACCAGCGCTTACACAGCATCAAGGTCTTCTCTATTTCTAACACTGACCCCCAGAAAGTAGGCTGTAGGTTCAGAAGAAGCTGAGAGGGTCCACAGGTGAGACAGCTGGCAAAACTGACCAAAGGAATAACCCATACCATATGACATCATGCTCAGCAATAAATCTGAGGTAAGAAGGAGGAAGAGAGGGAAGATCAGAGTTACAGTGTTTGTCTTCCCAAGTAGTGATTATGCATGATGAAGTCCTGCTTTCCTGGAGATAGTTGAACACCTGCCTACTGATGGGAAGCAGCAAATGACTTTCTTGTTTTGCTTTGCCTGCACATGCAGCTTTTGCCTTCCTTATTAAATTGTCTTTATCGCAACCCATGAGTTTTCCCTTTGTTACCCTTCTGACCCTCTTTTCCAGCCAACTAAGTGGGAGTGAGTGTTATGTGGCGCTTAGCTGCCTTCCAGACAAACAACAACAGTCCTCAAAAGATCTGGGTGTAATAACAGAATCTATTATACAGTCACGGAAGACACCATTTGGTTAGGGTCCTGGCAAGACCTGGGCAAAACTGAATTATGCTCAACATTTACACATGAGTCTATGATTCTGACTGCTCTGACTGGCTCGTAGTCTGGAATGAATGCAGACAGTTTCTTTCTGAGCTGCTTTTTTAACAGGATAATTCATACAGTACAATGAATCAATCTAGACAAGTTACAATTACACTGATCTGCTACAATACTTTGGCAAAGCAAGATTAAGAAGCATGATGAAGATCATAATGGTCCTGTAGAAATACATATATTATTATCTCAATCTTATTGTTATCGTCAATCTGTGATAATTCTCAATTACATAAATTGGAAAGGCAATACAGCTGTCCTGCAGTGACATTAAGATTGTCATTATGTTTTCTTGTTTTACAAGTTCTGTGGCATGCAATTTTCATCTTTAATACTGTCTAAATATCTTTGCAACTAAAAGAAAAAAATACGTCAAATAAATATATCCATTGAGCTCCATGGCCTGGGAGAAGAGTGTAGGAGAATATTGGTTTATTTAACAGTACAACAACCGTCTGCTACTTTTAAAATATCCTCTTTACACTTACCAAAGTATTTAATAAGATAGTCTCATGAAATAAAGTTATTAAAAAAACATTAGGACAATCTTTATAAAAAGGATTAAGCTAATTCATAAATTATTACAATAATCTGAATGAAGTAAATATTCTGCTTGGTTTAGTAGATTCAGACAGTTCACTTGACTTCCCAAACAGTAAATTGCTAAACTGCTCACAGTTTCTATGACAAACACTAGTCCTCTGGTAATATCTCATTCTTAACAATTCCTGATATAGACATCAGAAATGTAGAACTTTGTTTTCACAAATAGTCTGTACTACTACAAACTGGAGGGGGACAACATAATCTATTTTCTTATGTGTTTTGTACAGCTCTGGAGATGATGGTGATGGCAGAAACAGGTGACCGAGAACACACTCTGGGAAAGAGGAGAGCAGGACTCTTCAACAACAGCAAGGTGCGTTTACCAATTTGATCTGATATCAAATTGTACTTGGCTCTCACCCCTGTTGTCTCCAGACTATCCTGGCAAATCACTTCCCTATGCCTATTTCTGTCTCACACAAGACAAAATCATTAGATATGAATTTGACAGTTCATAAACCCATACTATCAATAAAAGATGCCACTACTTCATGTAGAACAAAAGAAGAAAACAATCAGTAGGAAATCAGTGAAATCAAGAGAACAATTATCTTTGACAAGTGATGTCCAAGATCCATGTAACCATTATTCTTATATACACTATGCATGTTAGGAACATAATCCATAGGAATTTTTAGAGGCAACAGATATTTAATGCAGCTTACATTACTTATAAATTTGTAAACCACTACACTAAATACCAATTTTATTTTTGTATTAAGATGTGATTACCTTTCTGGAAGAATTCCTCTAGTTTCTCCTTGAAGGGCTGGAGATGTTCTTCAGAAGACTCTTGGCAAACTAACTTCATCTGCTTTTCAGAGGCTACAAAAAGAAGTTGAGATGATTCTATGACATTAGTGGCATATTACATCTACCCAAAGTAGATGTCAACACTGTAGAAGCCTACATCTAAATTAGTCACCTAGACTTACATTAGAGGAAATGGAAATATATAGGCCCTAAGGAATCCAGCAATTGCATTAAAATATAACCACCAATAGTAGTCTAGCATACCAGATAGAAAATTATGTATGTGTTTAAAGAGTGGAATTTGCCTTTAGTAACAACTTTGTTCTAAAACTCCACCTGTGTGCTGAGAGCTGCCAGGAACACAGCCTGCCTAACACAAATTCCAGATGGTATTTAAAGACCTAAACTCAGTTTCTGTGCTGAGTGGAGGACATCTTGTATCTGGACTGACTAATCAATCAATGCCAATACTATAATCAACCATTTTTCCTAACACAGATGCAGGAATTCAGCTTTATTTAAATATTCAAACTCCAGGCTATGATATGAAACAGTAGAAGACTGTAAGAAAATTAACTTACATCTATCTGCATTTTGTTCAGTATTTATCTGTCATTTTAAGACCAGAAGTCATGCCGATTTCTAAAATTTCCAGGTTATCTACCAACACATTTTAACATTCTAGAACTTTTAGTAAACTTTGTAGATTCCAGTATCCACATAAATAGTGAAATGAGCCTAAGAAATCAAAAGGCAGTTACCTTCCATTTAGTAACTGAATTTATACTATAAGATTTTTTTTTTTTTTTTTTTATCACAACTTTTCATTCCCAAGCAGCTAAATTTAGACAGAAATTTATTTTGGAGTTAAGCCCAAGTTACAGCTTGGCCTCATGAAACACATTCACACCAAACTGCTTCCACCATCATATAACTCAACTTATTGCAGCAAAAATTAATAGAAAACCGTCAAAACAGAACTTTAGAATTTGAAATTCAAATGTCATGTTAACATAAGTTTACAGTGCAGTGAAAAAAGTCAATGGAAGGTTGAAACAAGATGCATACAATTTATTCTGTAACTAGTAGTGTACCTACAATGCTATTGGACCAGCAGGACTTGGAAAAAAGTCTGTTTTTCAATTAATTGAGATAATTTGGACAGTTGTTACAGAAAAATTTTGAAAGATACCTGTTTACATCTACGTGTATATTTTAATGTAGCATCCCTCCACAGTTCATGCAGGTTGTGGACTATGAGTTACAAAGCTTACATAAAGCGGACTAGGCTACAGTCTAAGTTTATCTTTAATCTCTAGTTTTGCAACATGGACCATAAGACAGGCCTTTGAAAATGTTCAGAGTAAAGTTAATGGATATTTGTTTTCATGCCAGATAGTAGGCAGAATGTAACGTTAATTTAAACATAGCACATTGGGAAAGAAAGACTTTTATTAGCTGTTAAGTTATGTATCTTTTATAAACTAAATTAAGCAAAACAAATCAGAAGTCAGGGAAGTTTATATGACCTTTAAAGATTATTTTCTTATGATACATGCCTCTTACCATTAAAAATTTAAACTTTCCATGACTGCTATCATACACTGAATGAAATTTATGTATACCTAACATTTTCACTTGTAGAATTAGAGGATTGCTACAGGTAATCAAGTAAATTTTAACACTTTACTTTGGAAGAAGACAGACAGATTAGAATTGTATGGGGGGAAAAAAACTAGCAGAATAACAGAGAAAATATTAGTAAGTTTCTGACTGGAAGTTTGAACAAATTTGCAGTAGAGGTTTGTGGTTTTTCTTTGTGTTTAAACAAATCTATAGAAAATTATGTAAGGTGATATTTAGAAATTATTTTAGATAAAGTGACAAAAATGTAAAAGTTTTAGCACCCATACGTTCAGGCATTTGGTACACAGCAGCAACAGAACGTACACTATTATAATTAGGTAAGCTTGCAACTATTGGAAGTTAATAATTACTTTATTATAATTTTCTATAAGAAAATTCTATAAATCTATAAAGAAATAGATCTCTATGAATATGTATTATAATAAGCTTGCAGCTACAGTAGTACCTAAACTTACTCTAACATACTCTTGAAAGGCATTTTCCCAAATATATGGTGCTGCTAATGCACTGCCCAAAGTATTGAAAGATTCCTAGATGCTTCCTACAGGCTTAAATAACACAAGATTTGGAAAAGTTACTCAGGTATGTCCCACATAAACATTTAAATGACCCAGACTAGGGTGAATTTTTTTCTAAATTAAAATTGTTTTACTTAACTTTAATCAGACAATAAAAGCTACAGGAAAATATGGACAAGAAGCACCAGCATATAGAGAAAAATCTGATTTGGGTAGCAAATTCTTAGGAATTCAAACATCCTTAACAAGCTTATCAACATCTGGCATAATGGGAGAGGAAGACTAAGAGGAAAGGCATGGAAGAGAAGAGCAAATGAGACAGATGACACAGACTAAGTGAATCATGGAAGCCAATTAAAACTCTGAAAGTTTGAGATAACATGAAATTAGATGAGATACTGTTTTGTTTAAAACCACTGTACTGAAATATTTGAACAAGACTTGAATTTATTTACTTGCTAACATTAAAATAAGGAGCATCACATAGGTACGGAGTCACTGGCTGAAGGCACTCATGAATTTCCGCTGGAACTATAGCCTCAAAAATTTGCTATTTCTGCTGAAATCTCTCCAGTCTCAGTCTTTCCATCAATACTGAAATGTCCTATGCTAAATAATGATTCTTTATTCAAAATGATGGCAAGGAACACCAACCACATATATCTTTTAGGCTGAAGAACTCAGGAACATTGTGAAATTTGCCTGGCGATAGATATAGCAAAGAATCATGGAAGTGTGTTCAAAGGAATCATAAGTCAGATACTAATGAAGACACACTTGGAAAAATTTTTCCATGCTTAGGCTAAATGAAAGGTTTTAAATGGTAACCATAACTCTACAGATTAAAGTCAGCTTGTCTCTGTCATTGTAATATTGGTGGAAGTCTACCACACAACACTATGACCTGCCTCAGCTCTACAACATGATGATAAGTTTCTGGTAACTAACAGTCATTGAATCTCCTGTTATAAAAGTTCTTTCTTTAACAAAAAAACAACTCAAAAATTTACTTGAAATATCATTCTTTTTTCATTTTGTTTTGTTTGTTGGTTTCTTGTTTTTAATACCACATCATGCCAAACATTACATTAAGAAAAAACAAAACAGAAGACCTGTTCCATCAGTTGCTCTGATTTTCTTTGTTAAAAATGCTATAACATGATTGAGGGACTATTACATTCATTTTTTATATTTTGTTCTCATATTCACTAAAATGGAACCATATTTCTCTTTTTTAAAAAACAAGTACTTTAGCAAAGTTTTTATTAGAATGATTCTGAGGGAAGGACCCTATTTATAAATTCAAAAAAATTTTTTTCTGAATAAATTTCTAAAATTTTGAGGAATCTGAAGGAATTCTGAGAAATATGACAGTACACTTCTCACGTCACCATCTCATTCCAAAATAATCATTTGAGAAAATATACAACCTGTTTCAGCATTACTGAGTTCAAACAGATGCAAATTCTCCATTACTGTAATAAACTTTTGGTTCATTTTCTTGGTATGTGTTGCATGTTAGTGAAATTAAATGTAACATGCTACTTTGAAAATTGTTTATTTCTAAATGAGCTATTGCAAAATAAAAAAAAAAAAAGAAAAAAAAAAAGAAAATACAAGCGTGCAATACTATTTGAAAGCTCTTACAAATTGCTGGATGTACATCATGCTTCACCCACTGCAAATCTTGGCCACAGAAATGGAAACTATAAGCAAAACATTAAGAAAAAGCTGGAAACTGCTGATTATCAGTTTGCCACTGTCTTCAGATTTAATGTAGTACTTGGCCCAAAAAGTTCTTCAAAAATCCCCAATATAAGTGAAAATATTTATAAAACAGAATGTCCCTCACTTAATGCCTATTGGGCAATAGTCTTTTAAAACTCCACAGACACTTGTAAATCTGTCAAAAGAATTACTGCCCATAAACAAACTTTCAAGTAAAGAGCATTTCACTGTCAATCAGACAGATTTGGAATTTTTTAAGCACCATTTTAAAAGTAAACGCAAACCCAGAAATAGGTTAATGTTGATGACAGTAAATTACTAGCTACTTACTCACGAGAAGCCACCAGCAGCATTTACAGGAATCATCCTGACAGTGAAACCAAGTATCAACACCATGAATTCCTATAAACCTGTCACTGACACTATGCCCCATGAGTTATGCCATTGTGAAAGCTGCTAAACCAACCCTATCCTCTTGTCTGCTCAGAGTCTGGCAGGTTATACTGCCAAGCTCGCTATTTTATTTTCTTATAATGCAGGCCTATCTTTTATAGGAGGGTTACTATTTGATAATTCTTTTTTAGAACCCTTACCTCTCCTCTTTCAAATGAGATTTGAAACCACGCTGCAAACAAATTCAAGGTAGCACTAGATAACCCCAAGTTTCTGTATCAGAGCATCCACAATGTTTTTAGAGTGCAGAGGCCTGTTACACTACTTGGGCCTATTTACCCAGATAAGAATCTAATAAACTTCAGATAAAATGTATAAATCTAAATTATTCAGTAAATGCTATATAAGTTCATCATGTTTTAGTTTGTTTAGATTTGCTTTATTAAAGCAAATACAATGTTTTAAAAATTAAAATTTTCTAACTTGCAAACAACTTCCCAAGTTATACCAAAAGTTACTGGAGATTCATCTTTACTTGTTGGATGCTGTTGCACGATTTGGTTATATTCCCTTGCTATTACACGCAATACAGATATATATTTACTGCAGGTACACACATAGTAATGTTAGCTTTATTATAATCCATTATATCTGTGACATCTACAGCTCTTGTACTTATTTATAACTTTGTGTTTCAGATATAAATGTGGATAAGAAGGGAAGAGATTTATCGTAATTCCTTTTGACAACTTCTAACCACCACAAGTGGTTAAAGTGCTAGTGACTCAGGAAAGTTTCAGAGACAGCATTTTACTCATATTTTTTGGACACACACTGATACACATATCTCAATTATGGCAATACACAAAGTTTCACGCACTAACACTAGTCAGAGCTGGACTGACTAATATAGAAGCCTTTGAACCCAGTAACAGAGGGAAATGTCATGAAGTGGGGTGTGGAGTTTTCTGAGAAAAAAAGTATCTGAGAAGAATGTAGAAAATTTGTGGTGCTAATCTATTCTTAAGTTTTCTTTTTCCGTCTGAAATGAAGGTCAAAAATATAATGCAAAAAAGTGTTAGCACACATAAAACTAAGTACAGCATTATAACCTTCTAATTGCTTGCATAGTTATTTTGTGAAGTTACTTTCAGCTAATTTAGAAGAAATGTGCGTCTATGTACATTAATAATTCAGTTTTCTTAAAAAGCCATTTCAGAGGTTAGAAGCTAATAAGCAGAACTTTAAATAATATTTTAAACTTTGTCTCTTTGAAATACATTTTCCTTGTGCCACACAGAAACAAGTTTATCTGTTAAGCAGCTCAAGCTCCACAAATAAATGAGACAGAATAACACTTCAGGGATAAGCCCTCAGCTGTGGAAAGTGAAATAATTGTAGAAATGGCATACAAAACATCCTGTAAAGGTCACCTGTTCTAATGAATTTTTAGGAAGTTTTTAGGAAGCTTTTGGAAGCTGAATCAGGCATCTTAGGAATTCTCACAAGTTTGATCAGATATTCTGGCTTTGCCTTTCGGATTTAAGATTTGTGAAGAGGTTTGTCTGTTTCTTTTAACAACATTTTGAACTCTTACAGTATGTGATGGCATGCAGAGCAACTCTCAAACCTATACTAGTTTCAACTAACCTAGAAGAAAAGGAGTGGGTTTTTTTGCTCCTTGTTTTGTCAAAGAGTATCAGCATTTTATGTAAGTAATTTAAAAAACCGTTCTCTTAAGATTGTTTCCTAAGGATACATGAACAAAAATTACTAGTAAACCTAAATATTTTTCACACCATAGCAACACATCTGAGACTCTGGTTAATGTATTCTCTCTGAAATAATAGTTTACATTCAGCATGCCCTTTAGCAGAGAAGCATACTGCAAGGGACTGAACAACACATATAAATGAATATACTTACTAGACCCTCATAATTTTCCAGTTGTCTTTGTAAGATTCCTTAAGTGATTCCAGCACACAATATTAGTAGAAAGTTTTGATTTAATGTCAAGATCTAAATATACAGACCTCCCCCCATTATTTAGATTTGTCAAGGGCGTAGAAATGTGTGTTAGGAGAGCCCGCTGGGAAATCAGACCATTTCCCTTCTCTCTGAACAGTATAAAACCCTAATATTTTGAAATTGAAAAATCTTGTCTGGCTAATTCAGAGGAAGATAAAAATTTTAAGAAGCATTAATAATATTTTTTTTTATCAGATAAACTAAGATTTTCACAGTGCTAGAAAAAAATGACCTTTCAAACACACAAGCACCTTATCACTTTGTCTACTGAACAAGGGATCTGGTAGAAGAGAATTTCTGGACAATGGCTGAAACAGTTTATAAGCTGGAGTTGTAGAGGCCAGAGAAGTGATCTCCTGTTTACCTCTGTACTGCTGGATCTCTGACTTTCTGCACCAGACAGATCATAAAGTTTCACCTAATTAATTCTTCTACCAAGTTTATGGCTTTGGTTCTGCTAAAGCATCCTGTTTAGATTTAAAATCATGTAAATTCATAAACTACCTATAATATTAGCAGGAACACTTCTCAAAGTCCTAATTAGCCTCACTGCTAATAATTTGTATCCCACAGTCTGCATTAATATACTTTCAATCTTGGATCATTGGCAGTAAATACATAAATGGCCACCTCAATTCAACGGAAGTCTCCTTTCCTTTTACTGCATACTCCCTCAAACAGGAAAACCTGATGAGGCTTGTAAATATGAAGTCACTGTTTCTCCCAATGCTGTTATTGCATAGTCATCAAATTACATCATTCATTATCCAGCACACATATTGATAGGGACAATATTCCCCCTGTTCACAGATGTACACTACCTAGTCATGTAACTAAAGCTAAACATATACACACACACACGTATTTATTTATTTTTATAAAAGGGCACACACGGAAGGGCACAGAATATCATCACTGTGGTGTTTCCAACATCCATTTTAGAGTCTTAATATTTGCTGAATGATTTTTAAAATGAAACTTGCAAGGATTCTTTAGATAAAAAAAAAAAAATAAAAGAAAAAGATTAACAGTACGCCATTGTTTAACCAACAGAAAGCTTTCTCCCTTGCTTTTGTGCATACATGTGGAATGAACTCTTCTAAAACATCATTGCTTTGCTCCTCTGTTGTATTTCTGAATCTTATTAAAACCATTCCTTACTATTCTTTATTATCACAAACAAGAAAATCTAATGGAATTTTAAGAAATGTTCTACTTACTTAGGAAGATTGGCACTTCATGTATTCACTCATGAACATTACTGATGGAACATTATCAAAATGTTACTTTAGTTGCAAAATATAATCCGATGGACATATACAAGCATGCTTTTTAAGGCCTTCGTTCTATCTTTGCAGAATTAAAATCAACTGCAATATATCTCATCTAGTGGTAAGAAAACTCTGAGGAGAGTGCAATTTTGTCAGCCCTTGAAAATAAAATAACTTCTGTACAGCTGTCCTTTGCTGTAGTCCTTACATCATTCTTCAATGCCTCAAAATATATAATGTATACGTTGGACAGGGCAAAAATACAGCAACACTCACCAGGTAAAAAGAACACACTCCATTTATCCTAATGTCTAAAGAAATTACATGTGCACCTATTTGGCTTTGCATGTCCCACCACCAGGTTCAAATTACTATTTGCCTGAACTTACAAAATTTTAAGGTTAACATTGAAATTTTAAAGTATAATTATTATTAATAAAATTAAAGTGAAAAGTTCCAAAAATGTATCATATAACTTCTTGCTCCTGCTGGGAAATTTTTCCAGGAACATTTATGTGATTTAGATGTTGAAAAGCCACTGTGAAATTGACTTAAAATGTTTCACTTAAATTAGAATAAAGCTTCAATTATTTTAAAATATTCTAGAAAAGAGCTTCTAATGCTTTTTTGAATACTTGTTGTGGTTTAAGCCCAGCTGGTAACTCAGAATCATGAAGGCCACTCGCTAACTTCCCCTCCTTCTTCCTTCCCCTGCTCCTGGAGGGATGGGGAGGAGAATCGAAAGAATGTAACTCCCACGGATTGAGATAAAAACAGTCCAGTAACTAAGGTATAACACAAAACCACTACTGCTATCACCAATAATAATAATGATAAGGGAAATAACAAGGGGAGAGAACACAATTGCTCACCACCCACCCACCGATACCCAGCCACCTTCTGGGTAACTCCTCCCAGTTTATATACTGGGCGTGAAATGCTGTGGCATGGAATATCCCTTTGGCCAATTTGGGTCAGGTGTTCTGTTTCTGCTTCCTCCCAGCTTCCCGTGTCCCTCCTCACTGCAGAGCATAAGACTGCGAAGTCCTTGATCAGAGTAAACATTACTTAGCAACAACTAAAAACATCGATGCTATCAGCATTGTTCTCAGAATAAAGTCAAAACCAAAGTACTGCTACCAAGAAGGAGAAAAATAAGTGCTACAGCTGAACCCAGGACAATACTATCCTCCTGTAATGAATAAACTGTCACCTTTCACTGAAAATGTCTATTGATAAATTATTTAGGAATTTAAAACTCAAAATTATACAATATTTAGAATTGCCATGATCCAGTGACATTACTGTCTATGAAGCAAATCAGACTATAGAAAAAAACCTCTCAATATCATAATAATTGCCTATTGATTGCCATGACTATACTAAAAATCTAGTCCATAAAACATTTTATCTAAGGCCATATTATGTATGAACCAAATATATAATTCCACCTGAATAAGTAATAACACATTCACTTAATTCCTCCACCTCTGCTTAAAAAGAAATCTAACAAAAGCTGTAAATTTCTCAATTCATTAGTTGAAAACATCAATTAATCGTTACAGCAAACATGGTTTATAGTTAATTAGTGGACATTGCTGCAAAAAATTCTTAACTCAGTTTGAGGACTCTGATGGGAACACACACATTTAACAATTTTAAATTACGTTTTTGAAAATAATAGTGACTAAACTTTTATGCTTTTGTATATTTTCCAATTGGTAAATATATTCCCTTATAATTCTTTAAAAAAACAAACAGTATTTTAAATATGGAAAATCAGAGAATTTCAGTCTTAAATGAGTATGAACTGATTATTTTTAATTTTTTGTTGCCTTTTCCTTATCTCTAAAGGAACCCCAGCCATGTCAGCCAGTAAGTCAGCTTCATTGGGGGAACAACTTAAATGCCTTTATGCAAATGCATGTAGCAGGGGGAATAAACAGGAGGAGTTAGAGATGTGCATGCCTACAGGGCTATGATCTTATAGGCACCACAGAGACATGATGGGACTGGCTCCTACGACTGGTGTGTTGCAAAGGAAGGAAGAGGGGCTAGCAGATGGAGTGCTTAAACTACTATCCAGAGCTGACAAGTTGTGGCAGTGCAGTGAGGTTAACACTGACTGGGAAAAGGGGAAACATAACCCCCAGCATCCAGTACCTGAAAGCCAAACAGAGATTTTTTACAGGGGCATATAGCGATAGGACAAGGTGGAATGGTTTTAAACTGAAAGAGGGTAGATTGAGATTAGACCTTTACTGTGATGGTGGTGAGACACTGTAACAGGTTGACCAGAGAAGCTGTGGCTGCCCCATCCCTAGAAGCACTCAAGGCCAGGTTGGACAGGGCTTGGAGCAACTTGGCCTAGTGGAAGATGTCCTTGCTCATGGCAGGGGGGTTGGAACTAGATAATCTTTCTAATCCAAACCATTTTGTGATTCTATTGCTCTATTTGCAGTGTCTGTGGCTGCAAGAATCAAGAATTATTGATCCTTTTCAACTTCCATCCATTTCTCAATTGTAAGTTCTCTTCCATTCTTGTCTTATTTATGCAATACTTATCCACTTTGGAATATAATGTGATAAAGAGCTCCCTGAAGAAGCACTGAATAAAAGCAATGTAGACTCAGCAATTTAGTCTGCTCTAGTCAGCTAAGCACAGCAGGCCATCATACCAAGAAACAGTATTAATTAGCAATGATGTTGGTATCTATTTCTATGAAATCTATGTTTCTATGATAAAGATTATGTATATATGAATATATATGCACACATATTCGTATCTGTAAAATAATATATGTGGTCATGCCATTCAAGAATGAAAACAAAATTAAGCACTTGAAGAGACAGAAGAAGCTGAGTATGCTCAGTGTGGTGATGAGAAAGCTAACTGAGGATCTAGGGTTTTTTTTTCAACTATCATACGAATAGCTATGTAGAAGATGAAGCCTTCTTAGAAATTACATCTAAAGAAAAAGAGCAACAGTCACAAGCTGCAGCATAGGAAATTCTCACATGGGATAAGAAAAGATATTCAATGATTCAGCATTGAAACAGAAACCCAGGGAAGTGTTGGAATTTCCATCCTCAGATTCAAAACCGAGATGGCTGACGCCCTGTACAACCAGATCTAAATATGAAGTTAGTCCTGCTCAAAGGCTTTGGACCACAGGACTTCCAGAGGTACCTTCCAATCAATCTGCATTCCTCTATAATTTCAAGATGCTTGTAATGCTTCCATATAAAAAACAATGTGAAAACAGCCAATTTAACATTGTTGTCATTTCTCATTTTTTTCATGCAGTTTTACTTGTTTACTTGTTTGGGTTTGGTATCGGGTGATGGAAAGAGCAGCTGATGATGAGAGCGCTGGCAAGCACAGCAGCTACACCAGCCCCAGTGACAAGTACAGCAGCCTCATTTGAGAGTTGTGAAGGGTTTGAATGGCCTTTGCGTACCCTTGAGACCTGCCTGCTGACTGCGATGAGGATCACCATGTTGGCATGTGTACAGAGTGTGTTTTTACCCACAACCATTTCGTCTGGCCCTGAGAGTTAAGAGTGCGGTGTGGGACTTGGCTGTGATTAGACTATGATGCAGCATGACCAAAGAGGTATTCCATACCACAGCATGTCATGCCCAGGATGTGGAAATGGACAGCAGAGACCTGGAAGGGTGGGGGAAGCACTGTGTGGTTCAGACTTGGTATGAGGTCATGGGGGTACACTGCTTGGTCGTGCTAGGTGGAAATTAGTTGGTGAGCTCTTGTATTCTTTCCTTGTATTTGCCTTGTCATTATTATTATTGGTGGTAGC
>JASSUY010030410.1:0-10732 GCA_032466535.1 Forpus xanthops | reverse complement strand
CGGGCACACCCCCTCGCCGCCAGGGGGCGCTGCCCGCGGGGCGCCACTGCGGGGATTTGAAGGGGGGAGCTATGAGGGGTACGGGGTATTGAGCGGCAGAGATGTGCTGGAGTGGTTCAAGGAGCGGGGAAGAGCTTGAGGCTCGGAGGGATGAAGGGACATGCACCTCCCACCAGTAGCTCCGGTTTCCTGTGGAGCTGCTCGCAGGCATTCCTTGGCATGCTCAGAGAGTGGGAGCTGGATGGGGAACTGCCAGTACGGGAGGAAACGTAGTTCAGCGTCATGGTGAAAATCGGTGCTTGTGTTGAAGCTGCAAGGTTGTGGAGACCGTGGCAAGTGAGAGAAATGCAGGTTTAACAGCACTTTGATTGCAGCCAGATCATATGGGGTGCAAACTGTGTCTAAGAGCCGGAGACCTGCACCGAGTCCATTTGGGAGGCCCAGGCTTCCTCTTCTCCGCATCTTTGCCATGACTCCCTTCTTCCCTGCTGCCTACTGGTTGCATTGAGGCAGTAGGATTTATGGACGTTACCTTACAGGAGCAGGCCACAAAGCTGTGATGCTGCTGGAGCCTGGTCCCTAATCTTGGTTTCACCTCAGCCTCAAATCTGAGCTCCATCCTAAAACTGATCTGGACATTGAACCCCAGCTTAAAGTTATCAGAAACATTGTACTTCTGTATGGCTTTGAGACCCCTGAGCTTCACCTGGAACAGACCTGGCTCATCTCTGCCAGGCCAGAATTGGCCTTGATGGCAACACACCTTGGAGAGAGCACAGAGCTCCAGAGACAGCCTGTGCCTTGTTAGTGCCACTGCATCTACCAGCCCCCCGCAAAATCCATCGAGGGATGGACAGCAGGGAAATAACCATATTAGTCTTGGAACAGAAAGGGAGCTGAACCTGTGGAGCCCTGGCAGCAGAGTGGTGGGTCTCACCAGCCTCCTCACAGTGAGGGTAAGAGGCTTGTGGGGTGGCTGCCTTTAGGGAAAGCATGGCCAGAATGCGTGTGCACATGTACCTTTGCAGCCTGAACTGCTGTGCCAAGACCATGGGCAGGCATGGACTGAGTGCCATCAGGGTTTCCTTTCTGTAGCTCATGTTTTGGAGGAAGGTATGTGTGCATAGGAGCAAACACTGGAACATAGCATGTCCCTCCCTGCACTACCATCCCTATATAACATAGTGCTCCCAACTATACCTTTTACTGCATTAAAATTGAAACAAGATCAATTATCTCCTCAAGCTACAGAAAAAAATATAGTTTGTGCAGCTGAGACATATCAAAGTGATAAACCAGGCTTTGCCATTCAGGGGACAGCATTTAACAACACAAAGAGAAAAAACGGTCCCTGAGCAAGTGGTTTTGTAATATGCAAAATTTTGTTACGAAGATTGCTGCAAGGTTCTGCTGGGTTTGACTTACAACTGTAAGAGTTGGTTATTTGAATGGATAGCCCACTGTTTCCCAAAACAATAAAGGCATTTAAAGGATGCTTGGAGGGGGAGTGTTCTGCAGGAGATACTGGGTATTTTAAGCATTCACCACTTCTGTGGAAAATTCAAATGGCAGGTGCATAAATCTTTATTGACTTGGCCATTAAAATGTAAATAAGTGCAGTAACTGCAAAAAGTTATATTGGCACTAACAGCAGTTATAAATATCTACTGTACAAAAGTTACAGTAAGAATTTGACAGAAAAAAGCTAGGCAAGAGCAGGAGAGCCTTCCATTCCTGTCTCTCACATATCCCTCACATATGGGCTGTAGAAAAGAGAAATGCTGCTGTCACAGGCCATTGGACAGTAACCACTGATTTCAATAGCAACGGTTATACTTCCCCTCCCCTTCAGGTGTTTTTAAGAAAGTATGAAAGGAAATATAGTATCAAGCAGAATTTAAATATCCAACCAACAAAAAGCATGTGTGGCTATTCAGGTAGATGCTGATTTTGACAAAGACTCACATTTTTTGTCATTACCATGTGATTTGAGGTATCTCCATCTTGTAGTGCCCAATTTGGGATACAGCCTCTGAGTCTTCTCACAAGGATGTGCTGGGGATTTGAACTGCATAAATATCTACAAAGCCTCCCTTTACAACACTGTTAAATCTCAGAGGGTTTTGCATTAGGGAACTTGCACCAGGGATCCAGAGAGAAAATAGAGATGCAAGAAAAGAAGTTCACATTAGGAAACACAGTTCCTCCAGTAATGTCAGTGCCTAGAAGGGATTATGTCTTGAGAACTGGAAAACGGCGACTCCATGTTATCTCCACTCAAACCTACAGTCTCCTGCTGAGGAACACTCTGTTGCTTTTTGACATACAGTCAAGCATACATACTCCATTGGATGTGGATGCAAATTTTGGATTAAAAATGGGAATATCTGAAGGGAGCTGGACATAAATCTTGCCTGGCTACAGCAAATACCATTAAAATATGTCAGGAGCACCAAACCATCAAACATGTTAGCCTTAAAATACTGAATAATTGCTAGCCTTCGTGTGTGCATTGGAAACACATTTACCTTTTAGAATTATCATATTTTTGCAGGTTTGGGAGTGAAGATTTTCAAGTATTTCTTGAACAGAATCAAAGCAAGTCTTTCTAAAGCAAAATACATTTCCAGTTCTATAATCCATATTTGCAGAGTTGGGAACATAATTGCTCTTCACATCTCCCTGCAGAGAGAACATTCTTGTAGTTACTCAAAACAGGACATTTCTGCCTAGCTGTGTTATTTGAAAAATAATTCTTTTAAACACCAGCAGTTTACAGGGGATTCTTCCCACAATCAGTGCCAGAGAGCTCCTTTTTCTTCATAATGAACAGCAAATATCCTCTTCCTTATTAAGTCTGTTTAGAGAGCATTAGTCTAGAAGGAGCTCCTTTATTCCACAGCACGAGATCATCATATTACAGAAAGTGAAAATGGTGACTTCCATCCTTACCTGAAGCTGACATTGGTTATTTGATGGTTAAATGGGAACTTTCTGGGGAAAGTGGTGTAAAGATGTAAAGAGCCACTGTATCAAGTGTGACAAGGCCTCACATCCTTCTATATAGCAGGTGTAATGAAATGTGGTGCTTTCTTCATGCCCACTCTGTCCTTCCATGGATTCCCTGTGGTCCTATTGAAGGTAAAGCCTGGAACCTTGATGACTTTTATTTAGCATTCAGGCTTATTAATCCACACCTACTTCTGTTTCCCAATGTATGTCTTCTAAGGAAGCCTCAGGTTTATATAGGAGAGTCACAGGGAGTACACGGCCAATGTGAGATAATGATTTGTCAGAAGAAATCCTGTAAGGAGACAAATGTAGTGCTGATAAAGTTGACTGAGATATGCCTATTTACAACAACCAATGAAGAAGACCCAGTCTCCTGCACCCCAGGTATAAGAGAGCAAATACAGGCACCAGTTTCAGTAGTTTAGCAACAGGTATGAGTTAGAAAGAAACACATACTAAGCAGCAGTTCAGGAAAAAGGACTTGTGGGATGACCCCGTAGTATTGAGAATAGTGCCGCCTCAAACTGATAAGCAAGCAGTATGTGTTTACAGAGGAAGAAGTAGTAATACTAGGAAAATATCTTAGACCTTTTAAGAAAGACTTAGGGTGCTTTATAGGAAAGCACAGCATGCCAGTATGTGTGTGCTCTTATGTTAGGCCAAAAAGAGATTTCAAAGGAATAAGAACCAGAAGAATGTTTAGGAGAAAAAAAGTGGTAAATAGAGTGAGCTTTACACCCCTAACAACACAAACTAACCAAATAAAAGATCAAAACTGGTACAGAGATCAGCAAAACTGAGGTAAAGTTTGCAGTCAGTCCTCCCAGAAACCAGATGGCAACTAGGTATATCCATTTGCCATATTTGTTTTAGTGCTACTTTATAATCATTATTAGATTATAATGAAAGGGCTCTGACATGCTATAGATTCTTTTGCCCCTGGGTTGTTGTTCCTTGCCATGGGGACAATGAAGTTCTTGATTCATTCTGTCCCAAAAGCCAATCAACTGTGTGGAGGTAGGAGGAAGTGTGTGGTGTTCTTTATCTTGTTTTCTTTCAGAGCAGGCATTTAATACCTGTCTTTAATCAGTAATGGCAATACAAATGTGCTTTTCACAACTTTTTCTATTTCTCAGAAAATACCTTGATTTAAAGAGGAAGTTCCCAGCTGTTTTGTAGGTATACATTTCTAATGGCTTGTGATGACTTTCCTGATATCTCCAAAGCTATGCAATGTGTCCTCTCTGAAGGGACTGGAGCAGAAATGCATTTGTGACTAAGTATAACTACCAGAACAGGATAAATTAAGATCACCAACAATTACAGATAAAAGGGAGAGGAACTGGAAAAGATGAGATGTCAGAAAGCAGCAAAATATGCAAAGAACATACATATATCAGGAAAAGCATCTTAAGGTCCTTTCCAACCCTAACTATTCTATGATTCTATGATTTTTACATCTCTTTTTTTTTTTTTTAATTTCTTTGTAGCTCTGAATACAAGTGCCAGATTCTCTCCTGATGTCTCTGGAATACCTGGATATTTTCTTAAGGTCAGTAAGTAAGTTACAATTACTTTGGGAGGCATTTGATAATTTCTTCTTCTGGAATGATCAATTTGAGGGGTTAAGAAGCATCTCTGAGGTCAGCCTTGTGGCACGGTTATTTAGCTTCTGCCAAGAATCATGGTGGAGCTGCACCTGAAAATTTGACCACCACAATGTTCAATACTGTTTGTCTTTTCCCCCTTTTTCTTTCTTGACTGTGCCACAATTTGTTTCCACTGCATTTCTACTAAGTCTGCTCTGAAGCAAATGCAGGCAGAACTGGGGATCCTGGCCTATTCCTTAGCACTGGAAGAAGATATCTGTTGTCATCACAGGTTTGTTAAATATTCATATAAAATGTAGGGGCAAGGAAGCAAATCACAGTTTTTCTGTTAAGCAGGTACAGCTATCCCCTTATGTGACAGATGCAGTTTCCTGACTGACATGGAAGTGCCTGCATAATATGCATTGTTTTCTGCCCATCGAAACACCAGGGTTAGAGACCAGTCACCCTGGCCACCTGCAAGGGTCTGCCTGGCCCTGTACCTTGTCTCTGACAGCAGGCATCAATAGGTACTTGGTGGAGGACCCTAGCAGACCTCTAGCCTAGGGTGCTCCTAGCCTGTTGCCCCAGCTGCAGACAGTGGATTATTTGTGTCAGCTATAAAAGCCCTTGAGCAACAGTGTTTACATCCTTTGTTTGGAGCCAAGACCACTCCAAATAGATACGACTGCTTGGATTTGCAGTGGTTTTCCCCCCAGTTTTGGAAAATCCTTATATTCCCAAAGGTTTGCTTTTCCTTGCATTCACCTCAGACCTAGTTCCAGAAGAAGAGGGACCATAGCCTGTGTCTTGTGCAGCTATCTAAGCAGAAAGGGAATCCTGAATGTCCTCATCTTCTGGATAGAGGTGTGGGAGGAGCTCAGATGTGGGACAGCTGATGAACTATGACCAGCATGAGTGCTGCTGAGGGAAGTCAGTATGTGGAGCTTTCACTGCAATGGAAAGTGATACTGCTTTACTGTAACACAACAGCATAGGAGAAGGTGAAGCACTGCAGGAAGAAGGTCACATCAGGGAGCTGCTAGTTCTGTTGCTAACTGCGGTGTGCAGCTGGCAGGACTTGATTCCCAGTGGGAGGATGGAAGAAGATATGTTTAGAGGCTCAGAACAATCCTTACTTTATACAGTACAGAGGAGGGTAAGAGATGATATGAAAAGCCCCAGAGAGGCCATGGTCAGTCCAAGAGCAGTTTGGTCACTTGCATTACTCAAGGAGCAAAATGAAACCATGTATACAGTGAAAAGAACTTTGAGGTACACCACATGAATTTTGAGCCAGTGTTTACCCTTGATTGTGGTGCCTATGTTTTTCCTTCTCCTCCTTCAAACAATAATTCCTCTTCATGCTTTCAAAAAGCAAGAGGATGTATTTTTAAAGCAGCCATGTATTTTACAACAGCATGCAAATGATAGAAATTTAATACATATTTTAACATTTTTACAGTTTAACAGCAATTTTTGCAATAATTTTAGCAACAATTTAATAGCATATATTGGCAAATAGAATTAAGCTGTATAAAGCAATAATATTTATAAATAATTAGTTACAGGTAATGACAACAAAAATTAAAACAATGAAAGAAACATGGCTGATACTTAAAGCATATCTTGTGCCGAACTCACTGCCAGTCTAGGCAGAAGTCTTGATTTTTAAGGACACCCTCTTGCAATTTCCTAAGCCATTGTGTGAAGGAGGTCTGTTCCGCTAAGTGGAGGTGCAGCAAGCAGTCAGGGACTCAATATGTGTCTGTCTTCCCAGCCATAACAAGCACTGCCTGCCAGGCCCCTAACAAACCCTCCTACCCTTCCTACGGCCTTGGCTGCTTGGGCTCAGGGCCAGCTTAGATAACGGGTGCAGGCATCATGCCTTGAATCAAAGAGGTGTTTGATAAGCTTTCATGGGAATGGCTGCCCTCCTGTCAGAAGGTGCTTTTAAGCTGGGCTCTCTACCCATGCTGTCAGACTAAACTACACAAGAGCTACATTGCAGCCATGCCCATGCCTGTGCTCAAAGATGATCCAACCTAGATGGACTCAGGTCAAGAAATGCAAGAGGCATATGCAGCTTGTTCACAGTCTCCCTGGCACTGGAAAGAAAGCACCATATGCTCAAGCAGCAAGAGCAAAAGGACTTGCTCCAGGAAAAGGGAGTCGAGAGCAGAGGATCAAGAAGGTGTGCAGGGAAAGCACCAGGATGTCTTGCCTCATGCACCCCCTTCCTCCTTATGGAGCACTGCTGGATAGCACACTGCTACTTCCTTTCCTGTCAGCTCCGAGGGAGTTCCTCTTTCACTTCACCTGTCCCCAAGGTGGCTACTGCTTATAGGCAACTTCCCCTCTCTCTTACCACTTTTGGACATCATCACCCCCACTCATCTTTGCCTTACAGTCTCTTCTGGGCCCTTGCTGTGTTAACTGCCTGCTCAGCCCACTGTGCAGGTGGAACCAATAGTAGTAGCAGTAACAAGCACCTAGGCAAGGAGAGCGGGAGCTGCATGTGTGCCGTTGTCCCCAGCACAGAACATGGCAAGCAAGCCCTGGTGCTGCTGTCACTCATGCATATGGCGCAGAGGTTACCTGCATCACTGTCCCATCACACTAGGCCTGCTGCAACCAGACTTTTTAATTAACACAGAATGTGCTAGGGCTTTCCTTTTAAGATATATATAGTTGAGGCTGATAAAGTTTTGTAGCAGTTAATCATAAGTTTGCCAAATTGGTGAAGAGGGCTTTAAACTAAAGTTGCCGGTTGAGGGAAACCTCAATCCATTCCACTCCTACCGATTTGATGCCAGTACTCAGAGCCTGAAGAGGGATTGCAGGTCATCAGGAGAGCATCTGAAGAGTAGCACAAAGAAATTTCAGCCACTCCAGCCACTGAGCCTCCAGCTTCACTGGGGCCAAACTTAAATACCTCTATGCAAACACACGTTGCATGGGGAATAAAAATGATGAATTAGAGGGCTATGACCTTATTGGCATCACATAGATGTGGTGGGATGGAATAGTCAGTTAGAGTCAGTCAGCAGCTAAGCACCCAACAGCTGGGAAAGCAGGGCTCCGTCATGCACAAGGGCTACTTGGGAAGACAAACACCATCATTCTGAACATCCCCTATTTTATTCTTCTTCCCACAGCTTTATACACTGAACATGGCCCTACATGGTATAGGATATTCCTTGTGTCAGTTGGGTCAGCTCTTCTGGGTGTGTCAGCTCCACCTCCAACACCCCAGCCTGCTCACTGGTGGAATGGTGTGAGAAACAGAAAAGGCCTTGGCTCCGTCTAAGCGCTACTCAGCAATAATGAAAACATCTTTTTATTATCAATACTGTTCTCAGCACAAATTCAAAACACAGCCCCATACCAACTACTATGAAGAAAATTACCTCTATCCCAGCCCAAACCAGCACAGATGGCTGTTATGACTGGAGTGTTGGAATGGAAGAATGCAGGTGTTTTGGGAAGGATAGGCAGGGGAGACAAGGCAGGGGTGATGCCCTTTATGTCAATGACCATCTGGAGTGCATGGAGTTCTGCCTGGAGATGTATGAGCAGTTGATGATGGGTCAAGAAGGCCTGAGTGGACCAACAAGTAGCTCCTGGACAAACTTAAGCACAAAAAGGAAGCCTACAAAGGGTGGAAGCAAGGACAGGTAGCCTATGAGGAATACAGAGAAATTGTCTGACCAGCCAACAGATCAAGTTAGGAAAGCTAAAGCTCTGATAGAATTAAAGAAAAAGAAGGTTGGTGTTAAAAGGAAGACAAGGGAAAATGTGAGCCCTCTCCAAGAGACCTATTTATCAGGACATGGAGAGGGCTGAGGTTCTGAACAACACTTTTGCCTCTTTCTTCACTGGCAAGACCTCCAGCCACACCACCCAGGTTGCAGAAAGCAAAGGCAGGGACTGGGAGAATGAAGAACTGCTCACTGAAGAAGAAAGATTTGAGACCATCTAAGGAACATAAAGGTTTACAAGTCCATGAGACCTGCAGTCCTGAGGGAACTGGCAGATGAAGTGGCTAAGCTGCTATCATATTTGAGAAGTTGTGAAATCTGATGAAATTACCACTGACTGAAAGCGAGGGAAAATAATCCCAATTCCTGAAAAGGGAAAAAAAGAAGATCTGGGTAACTACAAACCCGTCAGTCTCACCACATTGCCCAGGGAGATCATGGAGCAGAGCCTCCTGGAAACTATACTAAAACACATGGATAACACCTTGACAATGCTACTGACATTCACAGCACTGCTGTAGTCAGTAAAATAGTATAAAAAAAAAAAATAGAGAGTTCTACATTTATTTTCTCTTGATGATTTTTCTGTCAAATTTGATCAACTCCTAAGGAGAATGTTTTCATCTGTCAGCACTGCAAACCTAGCTTCGGATTTGAAAATAACATTTGTGTTTAGAAATGTCGTGGACTCTGAATTTGGCAAGAAATATTGCTGATGCATAAGATATAATGGTATATAATCTAAAACCCGATACTTTCTGCTTTGCTTAGCTTACCATTATTTTAGGAAATGTTTGTTTTGGTGGGTTTTGGAGGTGATATGAGAAAATAAAAGCTCTATAAAGATATTTTTGTCAGCATTAAAAATGAAAAATAAACCAGCATCCCCCCAGCTTTTTAAGTAGTAACATTTGTCCCCTTTATGTAAATATTCTCTATTATAGACATGAAGGCAGATCATAAAACTGCACTGCCCAGATCTGCAGGGGAATCAAAGAGATGGCAGAGCCCAGTGCAGTTTGGATGAAGACTTCATAGCTAGGTATGCAAGAGAATAGTAAAGTGGTTGCAAAGTCAGCAATGAGGTAAAAACTGTGGCCGTATTTTTTCATCTAGGAGCATGTGCAGCCTTTCTCACACATTTACAGGAAATACACCAAACCCAGAAATTCCTTCACTATCCAGGATCAAATGCCCTTGGTGCAAGACCATATTGTGGCAGGGGAAGAATTCACCTGTTTAATTGGGTTTTTTAAATGCATACTCTACACCAATTTTTTTTTTCAAGCAGTTGTTCCTGCCTGTGTATGTGTGTCTATGTGAGCATGTACTTTCTAAATTCAGTTAGATCTGCAGGTAGTAGTCATAAACCAGATTGTAAATAATAGTAGTTGTGAATCTTGACAACAAAAGTGATTCTCAAATAATTGTTATTTAGTTAGGTCTGGCACCAGAATGCATCTAGAGCTTTTGTCAGCTGATATTTTTCGTTTGTGCTTGTATCTTTTATTCCCTCACATATCTCTGAATCAAGTACTTACAGCTTTAAATGGAAAATGTTCTCCCTGATTTGTTATGTTCTCTTAAAAATAAACCCTCTTAGCAATCTAGCTTGTGATATCCATCAGGCCCAACTACACAGATCTGGAGGCTGTATTTTATTCTTGTTTATGTCATTAGTCTGGTTTTAGTTAATTTTCACATCCAGATGTCTCTTGTGCATAGTTGTTTTTTCTGGTTAACAGGATATAAATTGCCTTGATAGGCCAGAGCTGTTTGCTCTTTTTTACTTGTTTAATTTCTGGATACGTTTTACAAAGCCTGATGTCTCATTATCACAAAATAGCTTTTACTGGTTTACAACAAAGATTTCACCACAGTTATTTAGTGGCATGAAATATGTGCAACCGACTGAGGAATCAGGTTTGTAGTCTGAGAGCTTGCCTCTTCTTTCATGAAAAGGGCACAAAGACCTGGACCTGGTGGGGGTTGCATTCAACTCTCAGACCATGAGAATTAAGGAGGCTGGTTAGCATGGCTGAAAGAATCATAGAATCATAGAACAGTTGGGGTTGGAAAGGACCTTAAGATCATCTAGTTCCAACCCCCCTGCCATGGGCAGGCACACGTCCCACTAAACCATGCCACTCAAGGATATGTCCAACCCGGCCTGGAACACCGCCCTTGATGGAGTATTCACAACTTCCCTGGGCAACCCATTCCAGTGTCTCACCACCCACACAATAAAGAATTTCTTCCTCAGATCCAACCTAAACTTCCCCTGTTTAAGTTTGAACCTGTTATCCCTTGTCCTCTCAGTACAGTCCCTCATGAAGAGCCCCTCCCCAGCATCCCTATAGGCCTCCTTCA
>JASSUY010030409.1:0-34942 GCA_032466535.1 Forpus xanthops | reverse complement strand
TTTTGTGGATTGGAAGGTGCATTACTGACAATTTTTTTTTTTTTTTTGTCAGCCATTTTCCAGAGACAGTATTGTAAACTTTTAAAATATAATCCTTCTTCAGTTTATCTCTTTTCTACAGCTTTTGTTTCCTTTCATAGCCATAGCTTGGATGTAGTTCCCAGGAAAGCTCTTTGGAGAGTTAAGAGTGAAAAACCCTTCATACCAGCTGACTCTTCATTTCTTACTGAAGTTGGTTTTACTTGGGCTTCTACTGCTAAAAATAAAATCTAGTGGACAAAAATGTGCCATAAGCCACATCCTTCTCCTTCCCTGATTCTTAAGTTCTGGGAGTGTTGCTCAGAGACAGAACTGCTGCTACCACATTAATAAACTGTCCTGCAAAAGAAAAATGAGTTACATGAGTAAGAAATGGAATATAATATATTGGCAAGTTTGTGACATCTGTAGACTAAAATTGTTAGTTTACTGTGCCTTTGATTTCCTTTAAAGGAAGTAGACCAATGGAAACAGCTAAAAATTTAAGGACCTCTTAAGTTATTTCTTCATTGTGGTTAGTCTGATATTCCCAAAATGGTTAGGAAAGACCAAATGAAAACATCCATAATAAATTTGTCATTCATATTCGTATTGTAACATTTTAATTTCTGCTTATTATATGAGAAGAAGGCTAATTCTGATTTCAGGAATGTGAGGGTTAAAAATGAAATATTTTGCTTCATGTTAGTCTTTTGGATCTAGAAAGAGATCTGTAAGGTCGAGTGGATCTGTGAACCCCTTTATGCATTGCTGTTCACATTCAGACATGCTGTTGTATCTTCTCAGTTGAGTGTTTCCTGTTAACTAATTGTTCACCACACTCATTTTTATTCGGTACCCTGGATAATAATTATTCTTCACTTCTACATTACAGCCTGAGTCATTTTTCCTTTCCCTCTGGCGTGTGTTCATTATCCATCATGCAGCTTTAGTAGGAGGCCTCATGAGTTCCGGTGAAGTCAGGGGCAGGGTCTTGTATAGTCTGCTCCAGTGACTGGGAAGAGCCAAGATCATGGCAGGCTACCAGAATATTTTCAGTTATTATTTATCAAAGGTAGTAAATGGGTGACTGTTTTGGTGGTTGTGTTTTGGGGTGTTTTTTTCATGTTTTGAACGCTGTTCTTGCAGCCATGGAGATGCACAGAGTATTTTTCCTGTTCTACTGGATATTTAATTCCTACTACACATAACCCCTTCAAATAAAAAGCCATAGTTAAGAGCATAGTGGTTCAACGTGGGCATGCCCAAAGAGCACTTGGATGTACTAGTCTGTGTAGTAAGTCCATCTGAAAGAGGATTTATATTTGAAGCCTGCAGCTGTATTAGCACACTGCTTGCATTCCTTTGTGATGAGCTGGGGGAGTGACTAGCACAGTGTTTTCCTGTAATGTCTGTAGCAACACGAAGCCTGCTGTGGGAGGTAGAAAAAGATGTAAAGTGTGTGTATGTGTGAGAAACTTTTTTTTGGTCTGGGTATTACATGACACCTTCACAATGACCAAGTGCTGGAAGGAAGGTCACAGGAGGAGTGAATAAAATAGTAGGTTTGTTTTGTTTTGGGGTATTTTTAGCACTATTTACAGTGGCACAGTGCTCATTTGTGGTTTTAATTGTTTCTTTTAATTTTGTTTGTTGTGTGGATCCTTGCACTTTATAATGAGAAGAATTGGTGACTGCTTTCACTTAGTGACCTTTACAAGGTGGGTTTGGTCTGTGCTGTAAAAGAGCACACTGCTGTCTGTTTTCTCAAGCTCTGTGACCTGTTAGAATCTTTGTGTTTCAATCATGCCTAAGCTTCAGTTAAGCAGCTGGAGGTTGGACATTGTATAGTCTGTGTTATGGTCCCATTCCACAGGCCTTTAGACCTGTCCTTGACATTATATAGCTTTATTAGAGTGTGGATAGAAAATAATTTTCATTGAGGATTTCTGCAAGGCATGTATGTGAGTCCTTGTGTTTCAGCATTTTGCCATCCTTTAGGTAAAATGGAAAACCTGGAAGTTTATTCCATAGACTCCAGTTGTTGGGGATGCATATTCTGTCAGGAAAAGCAATAAAACCACAGATACAAGCTTGTATCTACATGGGACATTGTTGTAGTTCTTTTTAATTATATAAGAATGTGTCCATAAATCTAATATTGATAAGAGCTACATAGCTTGCTTTATAAGAAACACTTGACTACAGTTAACAAATGTCATCTATTTCTTAAGTCAGTAGGCATAAGAAAATGAAAGGAATATCCCTCCCCCCTGCTTTTAATTAGGATTTTAATTGGAGCTTTCAAGCATTTTTAAAAAGCATGTCACAGTTTTACTTTATGTTGAAGTTTTATGTGCTAACTAGTATATCTTGCTACACTCAGTAGACATGTCTCTGCATGTTTGGTTTTTTTTTTTTCCTAAATTGTGGATATTTTCAGGTGAAGATAACTGTATTACTGTAACTGTTGCTGTAGGGGCATGCCATACCTCTCATTCCCTCTTCAAGAAAGTAATTAGTTTTTCCAGGCCCTCGACTGCCTTTGAATCTAACATGCCACACATGACTGGTCCACATAAAGAGTAATACCATTTTTTAGAAGCAAGGTGTTTTCAAGGTCTTAGACCTCCTAAGTGATGATGCTTGAAATACATTAGGAAAAAAAGAAAAAAATAAGGAAAGTTGCAACGTAAAAAGCAATGGCAGTAATAACAGTGCTTTATAATACCATTAGCTGGGCAGTAAGCATTAATTTTAGAGTATATAAGCTGTGTGTATACAAAACTATTTCTTCTACATGTTTCAGTCTCCCAGCACAGGAACTGTGTTGGCTAGTGTAGTATGTCTGTAAGGATCTCTGATCTGTTTGCTTGCCTGGAAGTTGAGTCAAATGTGGATTTACTAGGAGTTAAAGGGATTCTGAATCCTTTCTCCTCTAGTTAGCTCTGTTTGCTGTGATCCAATTTCCATGGCATGTGTTTTGCAGAAACTCCAGCCCACCTCTCCCCCTGTGTCTCTGTTTTTCTTTGTTTGGATTCTGTTCAGCTTTGGCTGCCTGCTTGTGACTTCACATGACTGGACATTTCTGCACACCTAGACCAGACGGAGAATTTCCTGTTTAAATTGCAGTTGTGGCTAGCCCTGCTCTACTGTCTGGCATCATAAAATATACAATGTTTGTCTGTTTCACATGTTACCTTCTTCAGGATGCTTTCTCACTGCCAGAGAGGTCTTTGTCAAAGCTGTGTAGGAGAAAGGTGCCCAACTTTGGTAGACAGAATATATGCTTACTTGTCAATTAGCCTTTCCCCTTTGTAAAGTTAACTGCACTAAATTGAGTACCTTAGCTTATGTAATAATTTGCTATCATGCAAAAGGAAATGGTAAGTCTCTATGGAACACAACTTAGGATGAAAAACTGGAGTTGTTATGAAAGTTATCTATAAAACTTAAATAGTCTCAAATTATTTTTCATCTCTAGGAATGGATATCAGGTGCATCAGTAATGAAGCTTGTGTTGCTTACAAAATGTTTTCAGAAGGTGATTAAACTACAGTTTGCTCCTGTTTATGCCAGAATGTAGCATGTGCTTTATTTCTTAATGCATTGTAACTTGGTCTCCTTGTGGGATAGATGTTTTGCACTTCTTTTAAAGTCTTGATTGTGAAGTTGCAGCCTGCAAATAGTTTGTGCTCTTGCAATGCAAACTTTATTAGTAATAATTAATTTGTTTCTTTCCCTTTCCCAGCATCTTTGAGGATGAAAGAATGAAACTACGACAGCTGAAACTAGAGAATCAGGTAAATGATAGTTTTGAAGCTGGTAGAAATAAGCATAGGAAAATATTAGCGTTGACATGAGAAATAGGGGTTAAGTGTTAAGAATACAAACAAGAACTCATTGCTATGACATGAACAATTTCTTTAAAATTTTAATGGCTTTCATTAGTTTAAGTCAACCTTGCTATGGCTTGTAGGCTTGATTTCTTTGGTATATTTATTTTTCGTGTCTCTCATTTAGCTGGGATTGACTCACCACAATGCAGGAGTGAATCAAAAGGAAGACTGTAGAGAATTATCCATTTTAAGCATTAAAGGAAAAGAAAATGTTTCCCTGAGCTATAGAAAGATCTCTGCTGTTGAGAAGGATTTCCAGCACGTTTTGATTTGTTTTGTTTCCTACAAAGAAAACATTTAGAGCCAAGCATTTGTAAAATATTAGGTTATGCGTCTCAGTTTTTCACAATGCATGACATCTAAGACCATCTGTGGGCCAGCTCTGCCGGCCACGACGCTTTTATCTAGGCTACTGCCTTTTCCGTGAAGAGAGCATGTGGCTGCTCGGACTGTGCTTACGAACGCAGCGCTAAGAGGTGTTTCCGTGTCTTTTTGAGGCCGTTGCAGCTCAAAGTGTAATGCTGCCACCTACCTGTGGGTGGAGAGCGGGAAGTTGAAGGCCTGTTTCTGAATGAAGTTAGTATGGTGCGTTTGGCACGAGTTTTCGTTAATGCCATCATAACTAGTATTGTTCCTGCTGCCTGAGCAGTTGTTTCTATGCTTGTTTGCTAGGAAACCATAAACTTCAAATATATGTGTATCTTGGAAAATCTTGCAAGGTAGAGGGATTTTCCTTTTGCCAGATCAGTCCTGTTTTGATGACTAATTTTTTTATGATTGTTTTCACATCACGCTCTACCCCCTCTAAGTCTTATCTCTGAATATTGTTTCTGGGAGCTATCTGAGTTTTTCCTTTAAGATTATAGCTTCTGACACAAAAACCTTTTCTTTTGCAAGTCCTGACTGTTTCAGATTGGATTATAAATGAATACTGAATTTGTCTATATATATGAAGGGTTGATGCAGTTTAACCTGGATGAAAGGAGTTACTGCTGATGCTCTCAGGATAGATCAGAAAACAAGCAGGTGTTCATCTCCACTGATGGAGAATCAAAGACAGGGATCCCTCCAAAGACAAAGTGATATGTGTTTAAGATTTTTGTAAGAGATTACAAGAGTATTTCAGGTGTACTGGACATCCTTATCAGTGACGTGTTATCACCAGTAGCTGAGGCATGGTTTCTGCTTCTCCGAATGTGGTCCTTATGTCATGCTTTTTCTTTATTTCACAGAGAGCTCTTTTAGAGAAGAAGCAGAGGAAGAAACGTCTTGATCCTTTGATGGTACAGCCAAATCCTGAGGCAAAGCTGCATAGGTCGAAGCCCAAAGGGTGTGAGGAGCAGACTCCTTTAGTAAAAACTCCTGCCCCTTTCCACAGTGATGTTATTTTACATGGTAAGTAATCAACCTGGTTGCAACAATGTTCCCAAAAATGCCAGTGCAAGCTCTTTATGTCACAGGTGGGCACCAAGATTGGTTACATACCTTTATATGTACAAAACTGGAATTGTAGTACAGTAGGGTTGAGCAGTAAACCAAAAACCTTACCTTGCATTTTGTGATAGCTGAGAATCTTCATGTGCCTTTGAAGAGCAACTCTTCTGTGTTAGACTAAGAAGAATTGTAGAAATAGGTTAGGAGCTTCTATAAAGGTAGGGAGATACAGACTCAGTGTAAGAGAGTCTTATAAAGCTGTAGGACAAAAAAAAAAGAAACAGTCCAATGACAGTCTGTATTCTTCATCATGGTATACTCCATCTAAAGATTACATATGACTGAATGATAAAGTAGACAAGAACAAAACAAAATTCTTATGAATACTGCATTAGGTTTTTTTCTGGGTTTCATCTTATCTGTCTTTTTCTGTGGGCTTTGGGGAGAGAACTGAAACATGACAAGCAAGCTTTAGTGGTCCAGAAAGTCACAAGCACACAGAGTGACATCAGAGCCAAAGGCAGTAACTTAGTGATCTCAAAACATTTCAGTAAAATAAAAGCATTCTGTTAGGAGTGAAAAGAAATACATTGTTGAGAACCTTAAGTTTTCCATGTCCCAGAGAAATAAAAAGAGCAGCAATGAAATCTGTATATTCCAGTGAAAGTGTAGTTTGAGAGCATGGATCTCATCAGACTATCAAGAAAGTAACAGGAAATATCCGAAGGCTTAGAGATGCATGTTACTGCAGGATATTAAAATACCACAGTTTTATTAATAGGGAATTAATATATAGAATAGAATTTTAAAAACCCAAACAAACCAGTGTTAGCTGGTTTGAAGATCACATTTGGAAATACATTATCCCATGCCTTTTGAATGATTTTCATGTTCTATTCTCCAAGTGTCTTTCAGGATCATAGGATTGGGAGGAAAGTAATGATGGATGGTAGCATTTATGTGATGAAAATGAGGTGGGAGAAAGCTTCTGTTAAAAGACACTTCAAGTCAAAAAGATTGATATAACTTCTAAGCTAGGAAACTTCAGTAGTACTGAAACTACAAGAAAGAAAAATAAAAAATAACTGCTCCTTCACTAGCTTCCATCATTCTGAAGCTTTGTCAGTTCAAACAAATTCTGCTAAGTGGTAAGAGGAGTAACAATGTCAGAAATCTGATGATTAGATAAAGCAGTAAAGTTTTAAGAAGGAAAACAGTGGAAAAGCAAGAAATCCGAAGCTGGAACTACAGTTACATATTGTAAATAATTGTATTAAGGCCAGATCCTGACATCAAGATGTCTCCACCTGTTATGGACAGCGCACAACTGTATTGCATGCTTAAGTGTGGAAATTTGTTTTCTACCAAAAAGAGGACATCCATTTATAGTTTTTTCTGCCTGTGCCTCTAGATAATTTTATCAAATTTATTTGCAGTATGAACTGTAGAGCGCTTACTTTTCTGTTTAGGAGCAAATGAGGAACATGAAGGAAAAGAAAATAGAGTAATTGCCCATAAATAAATTGAAATTTATCAGTATGCATTACAAATACACCTCATTTTAACCACTTAAACCCTTGTAAAAAAATAGATACTGTGACTGTATTTATAAATGGAGAAGCTGATGCCTGGTATGTTTAAAGTAATAGGCTGTCTATACCAGAGTCAGGCCTGGATCCTTCCAAGTTTCTAACCAAAATTAAACAAGAAGACATCAGTACTTTAAAGGGATACTTGAGCAAGGAAGATGTAAAGAACAGCCATCCTGGGATGTGGTTTTGGCCATAAAAAATAGACTTTAGCATTCTGTTCTGTTTTGGCCTGCAGGTATTGATGGACCAGCTGCTTTCCTGAAATCAGAAGTGCAAGATTTGGGGACCAAGCTCCAAACTCTCTCTGCTGGATCTTCCAAAACAGAAGACAATGCAGATCAGGAAAATGATGGAGAGGTTCTAACAGATGCAGCAGGCAAGCCAGATCTGCAAGAAATCTTACAGAAACGAGGTAATGTAATGGGCTTTATCTTGACATTAATAGTTGATGGACTTTAAGAGTTGATAATAGGCAAAGATGTTTTTCAGGGCTCTGAAAAACACCAGGAAAGGTGTTTTTCCTGAGTCAGAGGCTGTCATAATCAACAGTTTTAGAGGTTTGTATTCAATAGCTATATCCCATTGAGTAGTTTCCCAGTGGAGTGTCCATCTATGTCTGCCACTACCATAGGAAACTTTTGTTGAATGCAGCCTAAGCACTTTGCAGCAAAATAATGACTAGTGTTTAATATAGCACACAGCTTGTTTTTATTTTGCTGAGCTTGTCTCCCAGGATGTTTCCAGTACAGTTTATATATTAAAGTACTACCGTATCTAGAAATACATCCTTTCAATTGTCAAATGCAACAGCTTCTTACCTATAGATAGGAACATTATGCAAGAGTTGGGAAAGGAAGTAGGAGAGAATATCCAGAAACTTCAGGGGAAATTAGTAGAGATAGAATATAAACAATAAATTTTGAAATTGGCCAGAGTACTAGGGTTAACGCCTTTCCTTTTTCCAAATGTGCTTTGTGAAGCTTACTGACAAGTTGTTAAGGCTACATTTTTCTATTTCATCTGAGATAAAGAACTTCTAGGAGTGCCTTGTTAAGAGTACTGTTATAATATTTGCTCTGTTTTTTTCTGTAGTGCTTTATGTGCTTTCCATTCTACAGCCAAATTAATGAATGTAATCTCAGAATAAAGTTACACAGAGCAGTTATGTATACTTCTGTACACATAAACATTCTTTAAAATGTTTTTATCCAGAGCTATTTTAGTTATATACCTATAGTCATCTCTACATAGCTGTGACTACGTTAAGATTAAATAAGTCCTGGAACTACTCAGATGGCACTTCTGTTTTAAAAAAAAAAATCATCAATAGTATTCATGATACCTGGGTTATTGCTGCTGATGCTGCTGATGTAAGAATAGGAGGAGCTCTTACAGAAGAATTATCCTGCTCCATTTCAGTATGTATAAGACTAAGGGAAAATAGAGAAGAATATAAGCTGTACAGACTCCAGTTTACAGCAGAGGTGTCAGCATATTGATCTGGATTTCCTTTTTTGGTTTTTAAGACATGGAGGGCTTTTTTATGTGAAAATAGGCAATATTAACTAATGACAATGTATATTAAGCAATATGCTACATCATTTAATATCATTTAAATAAGTATTTATAAAAGCCTGACAACTGTTTAATCATGTGCATGATGACAGCTGCAAAATGTCACTAGGGTTTTGAATTAAAAGTCCTGGGAAGCAATATGGCATATGAGGAAAATCAAGAGTTGATTTTAATTAAATCAACTAAAATTAATTAGAAGAGTGACTAGCTATGCAAATGTCATGTATGAATTAGTGATGCCACGAACTCATGACATCTTACAGAGGTTACTTGCTTTATTTTGACAGGAATTTCAGGCAGTTTGAATTTTGATGAGGAGGACGCAGAAGAGGAAGAAGCTAGTAAGAGACCAGCTTCTCATTCACCATGTCCTGAAACTGAGAGGCCTAGCTCTGCAACCAGCGTGAAATCTTTTGCAGTAAGTGTCTTGAAATTGCTTTCTGATAAGGGCAGGGCACATGCTTGATTTTAGTACTGACCCCCCTTGAACACTGGGTTAAAATATAATAGCTAACATAGTAATCCCTGGAGGCGGAGGAAGGTCATGATTGTCAGGTTATCTGACTGAAAAGCCATTGAGTTAAACAAAAAGACCAAGTGACGATTAAAGGAACAGTGATGGGCAGAGGAACCCAAGTTGCCTGATCAGTGAAGATGGGAACAGAGTGAGTCAGCTGTTCCTATGGTTCTCAAAGGAGACAGACAGATTAGGCCATTGTCTCTGTTATAAAAGCCACCAAGATGACTCAGAGAAACTCTGAAATGCTGTGCAAAATTAAGAGGGATTACTGCCTGAAGGTTTACCGTATTTATTGTGGAATATAAGAGAGAACAGAATTTTGGAATGGAACAGAAAATTTGGGGATTGGAAGAAACCTTTCATAGCTGGTTAGAGGAAGGGAAGAGAAAAAAGAAAGGGGATAAGGTGGATCAGGAAGTCACACAGGAAAATAAGGACTAAAGGGAGTAAAAGGCACCAGATGTGTGTAAGCAGCTGCAAGACAGTATGCTGGTCTGTTGAAGCCTTGTGCCCAATTAATGCAGCATGTCCTATCGTGCTGTTTCCTGTATGAATGTGCTGTCATGTGTGTGAGAGAGAGATACATACATGTGCTGACAAACTATATGCTGTACTAGCCATTGAGTTGAAGAATCTGGGAAGAACCAGAGTTTGAACTAATGATGAGATGAAAAGCACAGGGTTTGGGCATGCTTGCTGAGCAGTCTTGAAAATCCATGCTACTATTCAAAAGACCTGTGTGAGTACATTTGTGTGGTGAAGTAGAATGAAGAAATTCTGAAGATCGTAATATAGATTAAATAGTAATATTTAGTGTGATAGAGCTTAAAGTATTATTTAATTAAGGGTTAACACTTCATCTCCTTTCTGTGCAAAACGTGTTAGCAATTTGAAAACTTGGTGTGTGGGTAGGAGATCTTAATTGCTCAGAAGCATTAGACGTATGTCTCCCAAATCTTTTGGATTTCAGTAACTTATGCCTTTAGGCTGCTCTCAAAATGCTAGCCAAGTGCTTCATAGCATGTAGCTTTTCTGGCTGCTGTATTTAATGCAGTAAATTATGCCTTGTGTGGCATGAACAGCTTTTTCATCTTAACGGTGAGAGAATTTTCTACATAATGCTGATAGTGAAATGTGCGCTTTTATCCACCTCTGATCCTGATCCAGTGCAGTGGTCACATATTTAAGATTAACTTCTAAGAATAATATAAAGATTATAATGTGCTATTCAGTTCATAAGGCAAGATTTAATGTTGCAAGAATTGCAAAAGGGCGATAAAATCTGATCAAGTGTGTTTAAGAAGTTGCTTTGGAGTACTTGAAGCTTGGCCTTTTCTTCTATTTGGCTTGGAACTATCTTCTAGGATGTCCTCAAAGTATACTTGTCTTAAATATATGTAAACTCATGGTGTGTCCCTATTACTGTTACTTGTTTTTGAAGTTATTTTTTTGTAGTAAATACATGCTAGGACTCTGATTCCTCTGGAAAAAATCCTATATGCTCATAAAAATAACTTGGGTATTTTCAGCTAATATGCAAAGCTTTATTTGCTGTCAAAGTTCTTTACTCTAGAAAAGAATGGGCCTTCTCATACAATCTTAGGCTGGTCTCAAGCTATTTGTGACTTTCAGTAGGTGTAAGTCTATTTCATATCAAAATACAAAGGTAGATGGTACTGGAAGCTGACAAATATATTTGTAATGCTCTCTCGGGGAAGTATAAGGAGAAATTAATATTACATTAAAATGTAAATTTGAAACTGTCGTGGTTTAAGCTCAGCTGGCAATCCAGAGTCACACAGCTGTTAGCTCACTCCCTCCCCTTCCTCCCCCCCGCTCCTGGAGGAATGAGGAGGAGAATCAAAAGAATGTAACTCCCATGGGTTGAGATAAGAACACTCCAGTAACTAAGGTATAACACAAATCACTGCTGCTACCACCAATAATAGCAATAATAAGGGAAAGAACAAGGGAAGAGAATACATCTGCTCACCACCTGCTGACTGATATCCATCCCAACCAAGCAGTGATCTAACCCTTCTGGATAACTGCCCTCAGTTTATATGCTGGGCATGACATGCTGTGGTATCGAATACCTCTTTGGTTCGTTTGGGTCAGGTGTCCTGTCTCTACTTCCTCCTGACTTCCCCTCCTCGCTGGCAGAGCATGAGGCTCAGGAAGTCCTTGGCCATAGTAAACATTACTGGGCAGCAACTGAAAACAATGGTATTATCAGCGCTGTTCTCAGACCGAAAAGTCAAAAACACAGCACTTCACCAGCTACTAAGAAGGAGAAAAATGACTGCTATAGCTAAACCCAGGGCATAAACACACACAAAAATATTTTTAACTGTTCATCTGAATTGTTCAGGCTTTATTTTGCTTTCAAGTAAGTTTGAATCAATAGAATATAAAGTCATAAAATGTCAGTTATATTCTATGAGTTGAAGGGTCAAGGGGGATTGCTTTTAAACTGAGAGAGTGTAAATTTAGATTAGACTTTAGGGGGAAATTCTTCACAATGAAGGTGGTGAGGTGCTGGCACAAGTTGCCAAGATCTGGCTGCCCTATTCCTGTCATGTTCAAGGCCAGGCTGGACGGGACTTGGAGCAGCCTGGTCTAGCATGAGGTGTCCCTGCCCATGGCTGTGGAAAGGATGGGAACTGGATGAGCTTTAAGGTCCCTTCCAAACCATTCAATGATTCTATTAGTGAGTGAGTAGTACAAGAGATCTGGGTGTTGGCTAATTGGGAAACTGGGCTATGATTGCCAACTACTGGAGATACCAGATAGGGGATGCTGTAGGGGGGGAGGGTGAGAGCCACTAGTGAACTTCGTCTGTCTGTGTCTCTGTGTCTATAATCACTCATACTTCCTACCAGCTGTATCTGAGAATGATGATAAACCACCAACATCAACTCCAAAGCCCAGTAAGGCAGGAATCTCCTGGGTTCTGCAGTACACAGGATTCAGTTACCTCTAAGAAAAAAAATACTTTAATGACTTATACCAGATTTCCATTAGAATTGCAGTTCCATCAGTGACCACAACTTGCATCCTGAGTACATACACTGTTCTGACGTTCTTCCAGCATTAAGTTGAGATGGCTGTTCTGAACTAACATAATCTCAGTGCTTATTTCAGTCACAAAAATCCTGGCCTGTCTTTACTGCAGCATCCATCAGTCCAGCTTATCATGCTGCCTGATTTCCCAGAAGTTCTAGAGAACTTCAACAGAGTGAAATTCTAAGAGCAGAGAGGCTCTTTGCTTAGAATATTTGCAGTGATTCACCCCATTTTTTTTCCCTTTTTCACAATTCACTCATATCTGGTTAATGGGTACTTTTTCTCCCCTCTCATTGGAGGGCTGATTTTTCCTCAGAGTAAAAGTCTTCAGCCACTTTCTTCACAGAAATATTGGTGATATCTCATTTAACTTCCTTTTCCCAATATATCTTCTTGAGATAAGAGATCTTTATGTTTTAAAAAGACCTTTCTCTTCTTGGGGAATACCAGAGCCTCTGATCCCTATTAATTTGCTAATATGATGGTTCTTCCTACAGGAAACAGGTGCTTCCTGTAGTCCATCCCCTCCGGCAGATGCCCAGCTGGGAGAAGTAGAGAACTTGGAGGATTTTGCATTACACCCTGCACCCCGTGGTATTACCATCAAGTGTCGAATCACTAGAGATAAGAAGGGAATGGACCGTGGCCTCTTCCCTACTTATTACATGCATCTGGAAAGGGATGACAACAGAAAGGTATTGGAAGCAGCACAATATCTTGGCTGTTGTACTCGTACCACAGGATATTTTTTGTGTAAGGGAGAGTTTCTGGTAAGAAACCAGAAGCTGAGGAGAGCCAGCATGCAGGTGAGGACAGCTCATATTAGGCCAAGGCACTAAGGAGGGAACTGGGAGGTTTGAAAGCCATAATACAATGAAAGATGAAACTATAAAAAGTATAAAAATGTCAAGGATAAAGAAGAGCAGGGGGACGAAGCTGCTCTGCAGGAAAGGAGAGAAGACTAGGAAGGACAGTTGCATTAAATCTACGCTGTTGAGTGAGCTGATTGGAGGAACAGGGTTTCTGGGCGTGCACTTGTGGAAGATATCAGAATTGTGGAGACAGTAATATCAATACAAAACAGAACAAAAAAGGAAATGATTTGGAAATTGGAGAGATAACAATTTGGATAGCAATGCCTAGCAATGCTGCATTCTTACAAAGCTCCAGTCTTGACTGAAGTTTCGTATTTCCAGACATTCCTTCTTGCAGGGCGAAAACGAAAAAAGAGCAAAACATCCAATTACCTCATATCAGTTGACCCAACTAATTTATCCCGGGAAGGGGAAAGCTTCATTGGAAAACTCAGGTAAGAACCACAGGAGAAAATTACAGACGAGAGGTTGGATTTTCATTTTGATTGAGTTTAGGATATGAATAACAATCTGGTGTGAATTCAGAGAGAACAAACTTGCATCATCCTGCTTAATGTAATCTATATTCACCTGAGTTGGCAACCTTTCTTCAACATTACCACTCACCATGGCAATTCACATAAGGAATTCTGGCTTGATGTTTTTCCACGATAGGTTCAGGCTCAGTTCACTGTGGGCGCTCGTACTGATCTGGCAATAGGAAGATTCATATGACAGATGAGTGTTTTCACTGTGCTCTACAAATACCTTCAGAAGATAACGAAACTTTCCACTAATGCCTCTCTCTTTTTCTGTCTTTCCATAACCGGACATTAGATCAAACCTCATGGGAACAAAATTTACAGTTTATGACCATGGAGTTAGCCCCCTCAAGGCACAAGGTCTGGTGGAAAAGGCTCATACAAGACAGGAGCTTGCAGCTATTTGTTATGTAAGTAGTGCCTCTCCCCTTTTGCCCCTTTCTTTGTTGCCTGGTTATAGACGAAACAAGGCTTACAAAATTGTGCTGCCTGGCAGCCTTCCCCACTTAACTTTGGAACCAGCTGACCAATTTCAGCTGGATACAACCAAGGACAGAGGCTTCAAAGATAATTTCTTGTAAGCTTGAGGGGAAGAAAAAAACCAACCAAAACCAACAAAACCATGCCAGGAGAGGGAAGGAGAGAGATGCAAACTAACACCCTGATAGCCTTATTGTCTGACCTCTGGCATGTGGCCAGTCAGCACATCCTTCACGTGGAGCCAGCCACAGCATAAACTGCCTCTTGCCCAGCTGGTATTCAGTGGACACTAAGAATTAACTGGGAGTACCCTGTGAAGTAGAGTTATTTTCTTTGTTTTGCTGAACCAAAGGCATTTTGGTGGATAGGAAGGAGCTGGTATTATTTCAGTAGCAGCTTGTGGTTAGTGAGGATATCTTTCCAGGAGGAATCAGGATTTGGTAGCTCTCTGTCCTAGAGATGTTTTTTTCTGGTTTGGGGGATTGCATTGGTCTAGGCTTCAGAGTGGCACTTGCCAATACTCTAGAATTATGTGATGGTTCTCATCATAAAATCATACAATGGTTTGGGTTGGAAGGGACGTTGAAGATTATGCAGTTTCAACCCCCTGCCATGGGCAAGGACACCTTCCACTAGACCAGGTTGCTCAAAGTCCTGTCCAGCCTGGCCTTGAACATTGTTTATGTTCCAATACTAAAGTTTGAATAAAATTTGAGGGTCTTTACAAAATGAAGGATAGTGAAGTGGAAGCAGAAGTGTGAAGGTGCATTAACCTATTGGAGTATAAGCTTGATTTTTTTTTTTTTTTTTTCTCTGTTGATTGTAATGTCACATGAGGAAAAAAATCACTGCCTGCTAGCAGTATTATTTATCATAACAGTATCATATCAGGTTATTTTCTTTGTGTGCAGTATTCTGCAGTTCCTTACCTACTTGTACACAGCAAGGTGTTAAAATGAGTCCAGCAGATAATATAAAGTGTTTTTTTCAGATCTCTGAACTTTTATATGCAAGAAGTTCATAAAGTCGATATATGAATAAAATCGCTACTCTCATTCGCATATGTGCCCCTAGATTTGCTGAAGCAAAATACTAGAGATTGCAACTCAAAGACCTCTGTTCTATGTCTATAAAATGAACTAGCATGTTAGGCGAAGCAGTGTCACTCAATCAGTTCAGTACTTCCAAAAGATTTTTTACTTTTTAGTTGGCCTTTAGGAATTTTAGAGGTTATCACCGACATTGTTACAGAACACTTTAAATGGACCTTTGCGTTTTGATTGATATTACTGAAAGGATGGCTTGGGAATGCTGAGACCTTTTTTCCTTTTTATATTCAATCTTCTTGGAGCAGTCTCTTGCAGTACTCTGGAAAAAAAACTTACGATTGAAGCTTGGACAGGTGCTGAAGTCTGTACCTTTTTGGTCTGTTCTTAATCATTTATAGAAAAGCATGATTTGAGAGGAAATTGTAGGTATGCTGTTAAACACAAATAACACCTAAAGAAAAATGTAATTCAGTTTTTCAGGAACATTTTAGTTTAAATGGTGATGTATAGGTAACATAGTCTCAGGTCAAAGATACTTGTCTTTTATCATATTTAAAGCTTCTTCGCAAGCAAGATTTTAGCCTGGTTTTGCCTCAGATGCACAAAATTATGCTTGGAAATTGCACTTCTGTGATTTTGTTATAAATGTTTCATTAGGATAAGTGATGAATTCTAAATTAGGTAATCTTATGTGTCTTAACACTGTTCTCAAAATAGAACAGAAAGCTGTTCTCAGTGATTAAAACACAGTTGCATTTAGATAACTGCTACTACAGTTGTAGCTAGCAGATCTCTAAAAAACAATATAAATGTGGATTCAAGTTCGATTTTGCTGTCTTTCCTTCTTTGAGATGAAGTGTTTCATTTACTGAAAATGTCTTTCCTTGTCCTTCAGGAAACCAATGTGTTAGGATTCAAGGGTCCCAGAAAAATGTCTGTGATCATTCCAGGAATGAATATGAATCATAAGCGAATTCCAATACGTCCACGAAATGTGAGTTATAGAGTTTGGTCATGGTTCAGATTGGAGGTTATGTAGGTTTTGGTTAGGTTATCCTCAGAAATCCAGTATTGTATCTGTATATAATACAAAACATTTGCTGTAGCCATATCAGTCAGATCCCCACAAAGGGATGTTTCCTGATAATTTTTTCCCATTAAATAACTTCAGTTTGGATTATTTTTCTTGGGAGTCCTCGCATGTATTACTGGAATTTATTTGTTGCAGAACTTTTCTTGTTTGGGTGGAAATATGGTGATAGTTTATTGAGTGGAAAGAAATGCTTGGATGGGGAATCCATTAAAGTGTAGTCTTGTTAACTGCAAGAAATTTTCAATCGGTCTGAACCTAAGTGTTGTCATAGTGTTTCATTAAACAGGGAATGACCTTCAGGTGACAGCAGACACACACATGAGAGGCAGTAATCAGAAGCAGAGTCATTCCAAATCTGATAAATGTATTTCTTTGTTTTGATCAGGAACGTGAGAGTCTGCTGGCAAAATGGCAAAACAAGAATTTAGAGAACCTCATTGAGCTGCACAACAAGGCTCCAGTCTGGAATGATGATACTCAGTCCTATGTTTTGAACTTCCATGGGAGAGTCACTCAGGCCTCAGTGAAGAACTTCCAGATTGTGCATGACAATGACCGTAAGAGTCTGGTGGAGAGTGTGTGTGGCTTATTTGAACAGGGACAACACTATTTATTTCATAAGGTTTGGGAAGAATAGGATACTATTCCTGGAAAAGGGAGATAGGGTGGAGAAAATCAGCTCAGGATTACTGGGGACTTCTTAGCTGTGAAGAAAATTATATAGGGCCTCCCTTTTTCTGGGGTAGGTGCAGACACTACTGTCCATAGTTGCACCAAAAGAGAGGTAAATGCAAGCTTCCTGAAAGGAAACAAAAGGATCTTGCTAGCATATTCAGGCTAGCAAGAGAGAGTGGTTCAAGCTTTGGTTCTGAGAAGAAAGATAATCTCTAGAATGACAGTCACTGTAGAGAACAGATTAGGAGGCCATTCTGGTGAGAAGGGATAGATACCCCAACTATGTATATTTGGGACTGACAGACATCTGTGGGTTTTTTGGTTGCTTTTTGGTTTGTTTTTTTTTCTCTGCTATACTATGAAATTGTTCATTTCTGGTTTTGGTTGTTTTTTTTTTTTTTTTTTTTTTTTTTTCTTCTCCCCAGCTGACTACATTGTGATGCAGTTTGGTCGTGTAGCAGAAGATGTGTTCACTCTGGACTATAATTATCCTCTCTGTGCTCTTCAAGCCTTTGCTATTGGACTCTCCAGTTTTGATAGTAAATTGGCCTGTGAATGAGAGAAAACAGACTTGAAACTTATTCCCATCCCTGCATCTTGTTGTAAGAGTTCCAGATGGAGTAATGAATAGCACATTGGGGATGGAATGGAACTGGATGAGAGACTTCTGCAGGCTTATTAGAAAGCAAATATCAGGCCTTGGAGCATTGCAGTAGTTGACAGAGTGTCCTAAGACTGAGCAGTCTCTGTATGCGTTGTGGAACAACAAGAAATACAGGTGATGCTTTTAACATTAGTGTTGATTCTGCTTTCAGAATCCTTGTAACAGATGCTGCATGTGAGTGGGCTAAGAAATTTAGCCCAGTAACTGGAACCCATTGCAGCTAGGATTAGAAAAATGACGGTTTAGTGTTTATATACCTTTGACTTCTGCAGTGCCCCTGGAGATGATGCTACAGACCTGATCAGGAATTAAAGATTTTCTTCTCAGCTGAATTCACAAAAAAGGAGAACAGTTACTGGCATGTGTATCATTTTATTGTCTGTTACAATAGTCAGACATGGAAGGACTCAGGTTGTGGCTTTGTGCAACTGTAGGTGATGTTCAACAAATACAGAGCTGGAATGAGACACTGTCTCTAATAAAACACTTTCCTCTTACTCTGTGGGATGATTCTCTGCTAAGGTTGATAGTCCAGTTCCTTTTAATTATTCTAATTGCTCCATATGCCCAATAGTCTTTTTACCAAATAAAGAACAATCAAATCTGAAATGCTTATGTTATAGTTGGTGATATATCCATTACTGTTCCTGTTATTCTTAACCATGTGAAAAATGAGACTGAACAGAATCTGACTGAATTTGGCAGAAGGTAGTATTGTAACAATACATAAAATAGTATGGTACTGTAACCTTACTACTGTAACTGTGCAGTATACAATCCTATTCCTGAAAAGCAGTGTTCTGATTGATTTAATGTAGACTGTATGCTGATGAGAATTATCTACTAATTTGTCTGTTGTTTGTAAAACTTGCTACATTTTTGGGAATAAGCGACTGATTTGATATTTTTTTTTTTTTTATGTCAAGTCACGACATATAGAAGTTGATTTTATATAAATAATTTTTACCTAAATATAAGAAGGAGTTAGCTCAAAAGAAAATTGCAGGTGTTTTCAAAGGCATCAGTATGTTTAAAAAAGAAAAAAAGAATTAATGTATCACATGGCTTTGCAATGTGCCCTTCCATGTTCCATTTTTAATGCTGGATATACAGTATGGGGACTGCAGGTCACAGCATGGAATGCTTCTTGATTAATATGGCTTTGATTCATCAGAATGAATGCTGTGTATGTGGCACACTGTGACATGTAAGCCTCATAGTGTGCACATGTGTACTGAAGCAGAGAACAGTTACATTGTGGCCATTATGCATGTTCGTGATAATCCTGGAAAACTTAATCCTTCTATCAAGACAAGAATAGATGTTCTCCATCTTTGGAAATTGCTATTGTCAGCAGACTAACTCTGTTTCAAGCTCCAGAGAGACAGATTTATTGCTTTTCGGCTCTCGAGTCTTTGAAATGGTAGGTGTCACTTGCTCATTCAAAATAATGAAACTTTGTGAAGACATTTTTAGATACTGCCAGGGAGAAAAAAAATCCAATCAACCTACCATGGTAATCATGTACAGACTCTGTATTTAACTTTAAATTACAAAGTGATGCTGCAAACTCCAGCTCGCATCTCTCAGATGCCTATATAGCAGGTGAGACGTTGTCTTGAGATGATCCCATCAGCAGATCTATCCTGAAGAGGACTTGACTCCTGCATCTCTTTTGTGCCTTCATGTACTTTCTGCTCATCAGGCTGTAGTCAAGACCTAACAGTGTTTGTTTTCCATTTATGCTCTTTTGAGTTCTTCGCCAGTGGCTTTGCATTCCCTTTGCCCATCTAGAACTGTCTGATTATTTTTCTGACTAGGTCTGTGTGAAAGAAACTGCCTTATATTAGTTTGGGGTGACCTGAAGGTAGAAGGCTAACTTTGAATTCTGATTCAGGGAAAACTCCAAGAACTCGCCAGCAAAGTTTTGACAAGCAGGTATTCTTTATTGCAGCGCCAGGAGACACAGGGGATAGCTCCTCCTAAGGTGCCTCTCCGTATTGCCACACAGGCCATCCTTATACAGTCACTGGGCATTCATACATATTCATGAGGCTACACATGAATTACATCATTTTCCACAAAGTTTCCTGCATACAGACAAAAATGTGGTGGTGGTCTTTGAGAGTCCTTTACTTCCTCCAACAATCTTCATAACTGCTGGCAGTCTCTGAAGCATCAGCTTAATTAACATTACAGACATAGCAATCATCCTGTCCTTCTACTTATCAGTTAAACTGCTCCCATCCTGGACATCTGCTAGTCCGGGATACTGCTCAGTAGAAGTCTACTCCAGCTTAATGGGTTCATGAACACCACAAACATAGCAATCATCCTGTCCTTCTACTTATCAGCCAGTTTAACTGTGCCAGTCCTGGACATTTGCTAGGCCCAAGCACTCCCCATCCCCAGGTCCTGTTTTTCTATTGTTTTTCCCACCATTTTTTGTACTATGGTCCTGAGGACCCCAAGCTATGTCAACTACCTTCAAGTACCAGTAATTTTCCATTACAAAGCCAGGGAACCCAGCCTTACCCAGAACGGATTACATTTGGTGCCTCCTTGTCTCAAATCCCCCTTTTTTCTGTCCTTATGCAAATTCTTTTGCAACATTTTATATATTACCATTATTATCTAGAGTCTTTTTGAAATAATTTCCTGTTTTCACTTGATGCTTGATTTCATTTCTTTTCCAATCTTCATAGCTTATCATAGGTCGTTTACAATACCAGAAGGAACATTGTATCAAACCTCAAGTAATTAACGTTAATATTCCTGCAACCAGTTGCCTCAACCAGGAGAGATTATGTAACCATGAAGTTAACTTTTTCCATGCTTCTTCAGACCCCCAGGAGGTATCATGCGTGGCCATTTCTTGAAAGATTTTAGTTTGTTTCCAAATTTCCTCCAGATCTGTTTCAGTTCTGCCACTTCGATCTATGTCGAAACAGCAACTTACATTGATTATGGAACAAACTCCTTCTTGTGAAGCCAATAACATGTCTAGAGCCATTCAGTTTTGTAATACCATTTTAGATAGGCTAGTTATCTCTTCTTGTTCCACTTGGATTATATCATGGTTTTACTTTCTATTTCCTCTATGTTTGCTGAGATATTTAGGATTGCCTTCTCTAATTCACTTACTCCCAAAGATGGAAATAGACATCTCACAAAACTATGAAATGTGGTGTTCCGTTCTGCAATAGGTTTGGACCCTTGCTTAATCCTTTTAACAAAATTCCAGAAGCAATACGTGTCAATAATAGTAAGATTGGGTATCACAGCACCTAAGATGCATGCCCCCTTCCTGTTGGGGGGTAGGGTCTTATAAGCCTTTTTTTCACATAACCAATACCATCCTCTCCCTTCAGGGACAGACCACCACTGAACCGCAATGCTATCTATATTAATAGTGTGGTTGCAATTTGAATAATGACCTACATCTGTGGCATTTAAACAAACATAATCTCCTACTCTGGTTCCTGGTGTAACACATCTTTGTATACAGATATAATATTGTTTACTTGGAATTGGATTAACTATCCCAAATCTTAACCTTTCCCTTGGATATAGGTTGCTAGTGTTCACCCACAAATCAGTCCATGAGATAGTATTGGGAATTGGAACACCAATTAATGGAAGATCCAGATTTTCTCCCAATTTAGGCAACTGTGCACATACCCAGCAGTCACTACAATTAAAAACTTTAGTAACATTTTGCATTAATTTGAGGTATAAATTTTGGTCACAAGCTTGTATGGCAGTTACCATGGAAGTCCAAATCATTACTGATGCAATTTCATACGTAGGGGTCCTGAAGGTTCGATCCACCATGTTTCCTCTGGTTCTGGTGCCTTCTTTATTTTTGAATAATGTATCCAAGCAGGTTGTTCCTTTATCTTCACTGCTGTGAAGGTTGTCGATAATATCTGGTATGGTCCGCTCCACTTCTGTAGAGAGTCTCCTGAAAAATTCTTAACATAAATCCGGTCTCTGGATCTAAAAGGGTGAATCAGATAGTCCAAACCTCTTGCTCTTGTCCCTAATGTTCTCTTATTTATTTCTTCTAATTGTTTTCCCAACTTGACCAGAAACTGTTGGAGATAGCCTTCTCCCACTTCCTGAAGCCCAAATATTTATCCTTTTGTCTTTAGCCAATTCCAGGGCTCTCAATGCTATTATTTCTGCCTTTTGGAAGAGGTGTTTGTGGGTAAAAGTTTAGCTTCTGTAACCTGGGAAGTGATGGTAACGGCATATCCTGCCTTTCGTTCAGCATTTTTCATTAAGCTACTACCATCAGTAAACCAAGAATCAGCATCTTCCAGAGGGTTTTCTTTTAAATCTGGTCTGCTTGAATATACTGTCTCTATGGTGGCCAAGCAGTTGTGTGTTAGTAGTTCTATTGATTGTTCCTGCAAAAAGGATGCTGGATTCACAACATTAATGATCACAATTTCTATATCATTGTGTTCCACACAGGTGGCCTGGTATTTTTATAAACATGAAGGAGATAACCAGTGGGCTCCTTTCTGTTCCAGGACCACTGATACAACATGGGACACTAGCACAGTAATCTTTGTCCCAAGGTAAATTTGCGAGCCTCTTCAGTGTTCATGACAACTGCCACCACAGCCCTTGGGCATCCAGGCCATCCTTTCCTTGCTTCATCCAGCTGTTTTGAAAAATACCCCACTGCTCTTTTAGAGGGTCCTAATTTCTGAGCAAGGACTCCTAAAGCTATTCCCTGTTTTTCATAGGAATATAGCCAAAAGGGTTTTGTCACATCTGGAAGTCCCAGAGCTGGAGCTCTCATTAGCTCTATTTTTTAATTTCTAAAAGCCTCTTCGCTGAATCAGTCCATTCTAAAGAGGATTTCCTTTTAGCACCTCATATAGTGGTCTTACCAGAACACCGTAATCATGGATCCAGAGTCTGCCTCATCCAGTCATTCCCAGGAACATGTCACTCCTTGATGGTCTACGGTCGTGGAGTCTGACAAATGGCTTCTTTTCTAGTGGTCCCAGGTTCTCTCTGCCCTCCTGTTATTTCACATCCTATGTAGGAAACTCAGGTTTGGATTAGGTGGGCCTGTTGTTTGGATACCCAATAACCATTCAGTCCCAGAAAATTCAACAATTCCAGCATCCACTGAATACATTCTTCATTTCAGTAGCAATTAATAGGTCATCCACATATTGTAACAGCGTCCCAGTCTGAGTGGGTGGCTTCCATGACTCTAGTTCCTGTGTTGATTGCCAAAAATCGTTTGACTGTTTTTAAGCCTTTGAGGTAATAATGTCCAAGTTAATTGAGTTTTCCTTCCCATGTCAGGATTTTCCCATTTGAAAGCAAATAGATTTTGGCTTTCTTTGGCCAATTGTTAGCAAAAGAAAGCATCCTTTAAATCCAGGACGGCAAACCATTTCTGATTTGATTTTAGTTTGGTCAATAAAGTATAGGGATTAGCCACTACAAGATAGATGTCCTCCACTATTTTATTTATTGCCCTTAAATCTTGAACTAGCCTATAGCTTTTCCCATGTGCTTTCTTTACGGGTAAAATTGGAGTGTTATATTCTGATTCACATTCCACTAATAAACCATATTTTAGAAATCCATCAATTTTTCCTTTAATTCCCCTTCTATCCTTAAAGGATACTGTTTTATTTGGACTGCGCAGGCCCCCCTTTTTGTTTCAATTTTAATAGGCAAAGCATTCTTTGCCTTACCTGGGATTTCAGATGCCCAAACTCCTGGTTTTATACCTGATTGAGGATTTCTTCCACTTCAGGTAAATCAGACTTCCTGATTTCCTGTTGAATTAATGACACACTCAAAGCTTCAATTAATTGATCCTCTTTTAGTTCTATTTCACCTCCTTTGAAAGTTATGATTGTCTCTAAATGTTCTAATCATTCTCTTCCTAATAATGATTTGGGTGAATTTGGCATATGCAGAAATTTATACATCCCAATTTGTTTCCCTATCTTACACTTTGTTTTAGAAAGAATGCTGTTTCTGGGGGGGCCAGTAACTCCCACAGCCGTTACAGAGTCTTTTCCTTTTAATGTCAGAACTTGATTCAGAACCAAATAACTTGCCCCAGTATCTCTGTAAGAAATTACACTTCTTTTTTTTGTGGTCCCTAGCTTGATTTTAATGAGTGGATCCACTAGGGTAGATTCCCCAGGTCCCTGTCAATCTAACTCTAGTTCAGGAGTCAGCTGAGTTTGTTGTTTTCCTTGTGGACATTTCCGTTTCCAGTGTCCAAACCCTTTACAGTTTGCACATTGATCCAGACTCAAGGAAGTCCTCCTATAGCCCCTCCTATCTCTTATCACCATTCTCCGACCACGACTTCTGCCTCTCATTCCACTATATCCACCAGTCACTTGTTCCAATGCTGCAATTGTGGCTGTTGTCAAATTCTTTCCTAATTTCCTTTCTTTTGCTTGTTCTCTATTCCTGTATACTTTCCAAGCCACTTCCAATACCCTTTCTATATCCCTTATTTCAGTCACACATAATTTTTGGAGTTTTTGCCTGATGTCCTCTGATGACTGCCGCGCAAAGGAATTTGCAAGCTGCAATATGCCTTCTGAGGAAGGATCCATTGTGGTGCATTTTCTCATAGTTTCTCTGAGTTTGTCCAGAAACCCTGTCAGTGACTCCTTTGGCCCCGTCTTATTTCAGACAGCACCGACCGATTTACTGCTTTAGGTATAGCATTTTTGAGTCCATATTTAATCCAATTTTGATATCTCTTTAGGGATGCATAATCTCCAGTATCATTATAATCCTAGTCTGGGGCTGTAAGGGGGATATAATCCTCAACCCTCCCAGCTATCGCCCCTGCAGCAATCTGAGCATTTACCTGAGCACAAGCAGTTTTTATAGCCAATTGTTTTTTCTGTCTCTGTTAAGGCATCCAGTATTGCATCTATGTCCTTCAAATCAGGATCCTGACTTTTTGCCAGCATCTCAAGTTTCTTGGCTGCCCTTACGGGGTCATTTTGATAGTTTTTTGCAATCTGCTTCCAATTATCCAAATCTCCTAAAGAGAATTTTACTTTTATCCTGGTACGCCCCTCCAGTCCCATTGCTTCCCTCAGAAGGGCTTGCAGGACAGTCTTAGTTTTACTACGAACATGGGCAGCAACAGGAGTGGAAGGAATGTTTTTACACTTTGTTTTTGCTCTTCATCTGAATCAGAAGATTCCTCCTGAATTGTAGATGATCTCTGATGCAGTACCTTTGGAGAAATATAATCCTCCGTTCTGTCCCCAACCATGTTATCCTCAGCTCTTAAGTTTCAAACACATTTCCCCAATATCACAACCAAAACAACATCTTTCTAGTCTATTCCCACCCTGCTTCATTTCTTTTTCTAAAGCTAAAATTAAAGAATCCAAAGGTGCTATATTAATTCCACATCCTTTCTGCCATTCTGGGTGATTTTGCGACCTGAAAAATGTATCTGCATACATTACTTCATCCCATTTTCCCTGCTGCCTCAAAAAAGAACATTAATTGTAACAATGTATTATAGTTCAGGGTTGAATTTTTAGGCCATTTTTCCTGATCCTCCAGAGTATACAACTGCCACTATTGGTTACAATATTTCACCAATGTTTTCTTAATTACTGACCCCCACAGGAGACCCTCCCAGTTCTTTCCAATGTGCCAAAATGCGTCCTAAAGGACTCTTTTTCAAGGTCTCTCCACTCTGCCGATTTCCCATTATCACTCGCGTTCACACACACACACACGGGATCCCACAGACACATTCCACTTGAGACAGACACTAAAATTCTATAAAACAAACAATAACACAGTCTGTCACCAATACCAAAATCACAGGACCAAAATCATCACTATAACAAGCCACAAAATAGACACATTCCACGCATTTACAACACTTGAGACAGGGACAACAATTAGTAACACAGTCACAACACCTCATCCCCAACACTGAAATCACTAGACCAAAATCATCATTATAACAAGCCACAACATAAGTCAAATACCAGTAAAATCCAAAACCTTTTCTGTGTCTTGTAGGACCCAACCACAAGATGCCTCTGCTTCTTGTGGGTGTATACCAAATGAACGCTAGCAGCCGGGTATATGCCTCTACCCACGAGACTTCCTATCTCGATTTACGGGAAGCTTCCAAACCTTGCATACGCTTACCAAACCAATTTACCAAACCAAGATGCCCCCTGCATCTGACACACTGTATAAAAGAATACCTTTTATGAAGATGGTCCTTGTCTGCTCCCACAGTGATCTGCATGAGTTGAGGGGTCTCTCCAGGAAAAACTTGCGTGCCCCAGGGAGCCGTGTCCCCAGCAGATCCTGCAGCCAAGCAGAGAGGGCCCCATCTAGGGTGGCAAATTGATTTGGAAAAAACTCCAGGAACAAACTGGACAACAAAGTTTTAAGTTGACAAGCAGGTATTCTTTATTGCCTCTCCAGGAGACATGGGGGAAAGCTCCTCCTAAGGTGCCTCTCCGTATTGCCACACAGGCCATCCTTACACAGTCACTGGGCATTCATACATATTCATGAGGCTACACATGAATTACATCATTTTCCACAAAGTTTCCTGCATACAGACAAAAATGTGGTGGTGGTCTTTGAGAGTCCTTTACTTCCTCCAACAATCTTCATAACTGCTGGCAGTCTCTGAAGCATCAGCTTAATTAACATTACAGACATAGCAATCATCCTGTCCTTCTACTTATCAGTTAAACTGCTCCCATCCTGGACATCTGCTAGTCCGGGATACTGCTCAGTAGAAGTCTACTCCAGCTTAATGGGTTCATGAACACCACAAACATAGCAATCATCCTGTCCTTCTACTTATCAGCCAGTTTAACTGTGCCCATCCTGGACATCTGCTAGGCCCAAGCACTCCCCATCCCCAGGTCCTGTTTTTCTATTGTTTTTCTCACCTTTTTTTATACTAAGGTCCTAAGGACCCCAAACTATATCAACTACCTTCAAGTACCAGTTATTTTCCATTACAAAGCCAGGGAACCCAGCCTTACCCAGAACTAATTACATTTGGTGCCTCCTTCTCTCAATTCAAGATGATTTTCTCTCTGCTCGAAGGCCATCATTGAATCCCTTCACTCACCCTTTCAGTTAGGTTTGTCAGCAGTGGCTCTTCAAGCTGTTTGTTGACATGAAATGATCCTAGCAGGGCCAGGGCCTCTGGTTTCAGATTGTGCAGACAGATAACTGATTCTGTGCTCTTTTATCAGGTAATGTTTTACATGAATTGTATCTATAACTTTTATATCTAAATGAAAATAAACAGATTCATATATAAAAAAAAATCTATACTTCTTAATGAGGTTTTTTTTGTAGAATTTCACTGTCACTTACTGAGTGTTCTTTCTTCCTCCTGTAGATATTACCTCAGTTCCTTCCTGTCACATCTCCCTCCCCACTCCTCCTTTTCCTTTGTAATTCTCAGTTCTTTTTATGTTGATTGGGTTTTTTTTGGTTTGTTTTTTTTTAACCCCTGTAGGCATGGAAGGCTGGAGATAAATGTAAAGTTAGTCTGTTTTTTGTTTTCTTCTCATCAGCAGTTCTTCCTGTATAGTTCTTGGTTTCCATTTGATTCTTTCTTTAAGCTGGTTGTGCTTCTCTGTCCTGTATTTTTAATGTTTCTTCCAATGTCTGGTTACGGCTTTTGAAATAGTTCGTTATGCATTTTCATACCTTCCGTCTGAATCCATTGTACTCTTGAAGTACAGTACCATGTATTTCTGAATCAAGAATTGAAATAATAGAAGGCTAGGAGGAACACCAAGTTGAAGTGGTCATTTTTTTCCTATTTCCACTAGGAGATGTACGAACTTCTGTAAGAGGAGATATAGTGGGATTGATAATCTGAAACTACCACAGATCTTGATATGTAAGCCCTATTCTTCATGCACATCTCTTTTTTTTTTTTAGTCCACCAGCTCCGTCTGAGCCAAGTAAGATTTAGTTGGGATAGAAAACTGAGCAGGAAGTACTACTAGGCATTTGTTCTTAGTACGGTAATATTAGTTGAATATGTGCAAATGTAACATTCTTGAAATCCCAAAGAGATCTTGCGACAATGAAGGAAGCATATTAAACTGTTTAATATGAATCCTAAAAACAGATCTAGCAGACTAAAATAGCTACTAGGCTACTCTAAGCTCCTTGGCTCAAAAAAAATAAAACAGTGAGTAATTTTTTGCTCTTCTAGGGATCAGTCCCACTCTCACTGAAGTTTTACTTAGCATGCTCCTTGACTTGTTGGTATTAACTGCTCTATAAATCTCTCAGTTGACATTGATTTCTTGGTACAGAAGACAAGCAAAGCCTTCCCCACGATTTACAAGTCAAGAGCTATGAGTTTGTGCAAAGTCTTGAGAAACTGAACTCTGGAAAGATTCCTTCTCTGATGGAGACAGCCACAATGTCAAGCTGCTCTATGTAACTTCAGTTTGGAACTCCTGCTGAAACCCAGAACTCAAAAAGATGTTTAAGGTATGCTAGGGCAAAGAGATTTGGCCCAGCATACAGTTACGAAGAAGAGTAGATAAGCAACACTGCTATAAGGGCTTCCTTAAGGGAAAACAGCCTGCTACAGTGGTGAAGTGGTAAGAATTGAAAGCCCTTCCATGAAAGAAGGCAGAGCACCTGTACCCACTGTTACTTTTGTATCTCTTGAACTGTATGGTCCATAGAGTTTTTGTTGTCTCATTCTGTCCCTTAATGTGTTTATATGTAATTATTCTTTCCTCATTGGAGTTGGAGGTCACTTCTTTGATCCCAAAATGGATGAAAAATGCAGAAGCAAACTAACTTCACCAAAATGCATTAAGATAAAGACTATTATAACAGAACCTGCTCTGATAATGTAACATTTAATTTAGAGAATACATAAATGAGTTACTTTATTCAAGAAGATGCGATTTGTAATTATTCACTTTAACATTTCCAAACAAGGCAAACCATCGCACTGTCTGCAACAAAACAGCTCAAAATTATGACAAACCCAAGGGATTTAATTTTTTTAATGCTTAAGTGATCCCTTCATTTATTAAAGGGAAAGTAATATATTCTTCTGTGAGACAATTAAAAACTGCATATCAAAATCGTTCAGACAGAGTATGGATAGGGTTGAGGATTTAGGTCTCACCAGCTTGCCAACTTCCTGTTCTGTGCAGAATAGTTTGCTTTCACACTACCACCAGTAAAGGAAAAATAAAAAATAATTAAAAAAAAAAGAATGAAAAAAACCCAAAACCAAATAAAAAAACCAACACATCAACCAAAACCCAAAAACCACCACGGCACATCACCAAAAAGCCACTTCCAAACCCCCTCTGTTCTCTTGAGCAGGTTTTCATCTGCAATTGAATGGAGTCCTGCAAAGAATTTGCGTGATGATTCACAGGAAGGAATAGCTTTCAATTCTTTCTCTTTGAGCTATGTTGATTCTGCAGGAAAATGGGAGCAAAACAATCTGTTAGTCACATAATCATGAGACCTGGCCTCGAATTCATAGTGAACAGGTGTGATGAGAAGTGAGCTACCTTTAATACATGTTTTGTGTTAAATTACCTATTTTTAAATACAGCTTAGTAGAAACAGTGGCTAAATGAGATCACTGTAGGGTTTTACCCCCACAAAATAGGTGACTTTTGTAACTGCATATTTATATTGTATATATAATATATATTCTTACAGCTGTATATTTTTTTTTCTTTAAATCTGAAGTATTCATAAAATATTGCTGCATTGCCTTCCAAAGAAAATAATAGTGCATTAAAAAGGTTCCAGAATCCCAGGTTGGAAGGGATCTCAAGGAACGTGTGGTCCAGCCATTCTAGGCAAAGCATGATCTGGACCAGATGTTCCAGCACCCTGTTCAGCTGAATTTTGACCATGTCCCTGAGAAGGTTATTCCAGCGGCTGATTAGTGACAACATTTCTTCTTGTGACCAGCTGGAATCTCCCCAGGAGTAACTTGTGCCCATATGGCAAATTTGAAGTTGGCCTTCCAAATCCTAAGACTACGTTTATGAAGCTGATGGGTTTTGCCATTTATTTTCCAGGATTTTAGGACACATCTAGCTCCTGTCTTTCCTCTGCAACTTGAAAAGTTACAACAATTTTAGCTTTGGATTCTTACCAGAAGCTGAAAATTTTCCTATTCAGTTTCTTCAGTATTTTTATTGAACTTCAAAAGTTTTAAACAAAATCAAGTGTGTCATAACTCTACCACAGGTAGTTACGTGCACACAAGGAACCTGACAAAGTCACCTGCTGGGGACTTGAAAGAGTTCATTTTGTTGATGTAGCAGCACTGCCCAGAGCTGCTGACAGGATATCATTACATTTACTTGCTGGTTTACTACTGCTTTGGGTTTTGGGATGTGGCTTTCGAACCCTAGTGCAACTCTGAGCTTTGTATCAGCATTTTCTAGTGCAACATGTTGGCATTCCTGTATGAATGGACAGGAAAGGAGTAGCTTCCTTGTGAGATTGAGAAAAGCCACAGAGAACACCCCTTTGCCGTTAGGCAAGTAGTTCACATTCTGGAATGCTCTCGGGGCAGTTAAACTGTTATAACCACTTTTGCGGTGTTGGGGTTGATTCCTTTTGCAGCAGCGCAGCGATGCCGGCTGGAAATCACATCACATCCCTAAGGGGCTTCGAGGAAGTGCTGTCGGAGGGCCGCGCTTGTTCGAAGGGGTTAGCGAACCCCTTCAGCGCAGGAGTCCGGTCCCTGGGAAAGGATTGTGCAAGGGGCGGCCTTTCTCCCTGCCGAAGCCGGCCCGGCCTGAGCGCGGACTCCAACTTCTCAAGCCGATGCTTGGAGGCGGTGTCGTCCCGGCCGCTCCCCGCTTTCAGCCGCCCGGAGTTTCCTTCCTCCGCTCCCCCTGCGCGGAGCGACCTTCCCCCGCGGGCCCCGTCTTCCGGCTATTGCCGGCGTTCCCTCCGCCCCGGTCACACCTGGTCCCCGGCCAGGGAGCGTCCGGCCCCGCTGGGTTTTGTTCCTAACTCCGCCTCGGCACTTCTCTCACCACCCTCCCCGCTAGTCCCTTCCCTAGCCCCGTCTCAGCCCCTGCGCTAGCCGGCAGTCCCCTCCCACGGCCGCGTTCATTTCATACCAACTCTCATTCCTCGCATTCCTCACTTCCTCCTTTCAAACTCCAGGGGAAATAAAAACCCTCCCTTTTCCTTCCGAACTCCTGCCCGACCGCGAACGCCGCTGCTGCCGCCGTCTGCTCCCGCTCTCCTCAGGTGAGTGTGCGCTTTGTGCCTCCTCTCCCGCCGGGCCCGGCTGCCGCTCCGACCTCCCCCTCGGGCACCCGGCCGGCGGGAGCACCCGGCCGGGTATTGTTCTCGCTGTCCCCGACGCTGCGGGACCAAGGCAAGGGGGAGTCCCGAGGGCCCACCCGATCCCAGAACCGCCCCGGCGCTGCTGGGGCTCCTCGGCAACTTTTCTCTTCATCTCCGATTCGGCGGTGGCGTTGCCGAGCGGGGAGCTGACCCGCCCGCGCCCCCTTCCCAAGCTCCCGCTCCCACCCCTGCGGGCTCGGGGGTGGGGATCGGGCGGGAGCGAGGGGCAGGCGCGCAGGAGCAGCCGTCGTCTGCTCTTTTGGCAGAAAGTCCTGGAGCAGAAGGAGGAGTTGGAGCGGGTCTCCGCTGCCCCTACGGAACAACAGCCGCTCTCGCCTTGCTCAGGTCAGGAAGTGCTATTTCACGAACGTCGCTTTCGCGCGGGGTGAAGGGGTACGGATGCGTGTGGGAGACGGGGTGAAAAGGGGGGGAGGGTGTTTGGAGCCGATCATGTGCGACAGAGGAGGCACAGCCATACAAAGGAAGCGATAGGAACATCCTCAATGGAGGCTCCGGCGCGTTCCTCCGTCGGCGAGAGGGGCTGCTGGCGCTGGGACTTGGGCAACTCGGTCGCTTGTCGCATCGGCTGAAAACTGCTAGCGCTTCTAATGGGGAAAAAATAGGCTTCTGGGCCCCATGTAAAGATGTTCTTGGGAAGGATGGAGAGGAGGATCACTACTCCCTGTAATAAATTCTGATGTAAATTATGGACAAAAACAACCAGACGAAAACCATAAGCAAACCAGTCCGTGAGAAGGCATGTGGGTTGTTACAGGGTATTTACCAAAGATGAGAAATGCTGTTTTCCCAGAGCAGTTAGTTATTCGAAAGTTAGCGTTGAGTTGTGGTGGCATGCCTCTGGAAAGGATTTAAATTGAAAACAGAAACAAAACCACACCAAAAACGCCAACCAAACAAAAAAAGCCGCCCCCCCCCAAACAAAAGTCTTCTCCAAGGAGTTTTTCATGTAGAAAATTCCACTTAAACAATTCCTTGCATGTGATGCTAAAGATGAGGCTTTTTTGTAGAAGGGGTATGAGTGTAACTCAGTGTATTTTAAAGACTTCTGTGAGGCACTTTATGGTGAATGGTCATATATGTTAAAACAAGCGTACAAAAAGAAACCTCCAAACAAACCAAAATCAACCACAACTAATTTACCATTTTTTGTTTAACCTGAAGTTACATCCGTGCTACTTTCTAACCTTAAGAGTTGAGTTCTGCAAATCCTCTACAACTAAACAAGACAAGGCACTTTTCAAATGCAGGGAGCCGGGTGGCAGGGAAGGAGACTTGGGGATTGTTTTGTGTTTTTTTTTTCCTCATGTTTCCAATTATTCAGAACAGATCGGCTTCCCCTAGTTTTTATTGCACTGTGTGCAAGTGAGCAGAGCATTCGTTCATCTGTCTGTCCATCTGTCTGTGTAGATGTAAGAGGTTTTATTGTTCTTCTACAGAGCGAAGTGGGCAGTAGGACGTGGCAGAGGGTAACATGGAGGAACAGAACGAGGGGGATAACAGACTGGGGATATAATAAATGCTAGGTCCGGGTTGAAGCTGCTGTACTATCACCTGCGCAGTTAACGCCTTTTGGTCTCGATAGCTTTTTCTGAGAGCAGAGCAGGACCTGGATCATGCTGTAGTGAATACAGTGCGGGTTCTTTATCGGGGCTGTTGAATGCTGAGGGACTCTGTGGTTTTCTTTGCAACTTGTGATAGCAGAATGAAGGGCAACCAGCCAGGATGCAGTGACTTTACAGGGTTTTCCTAAATCCCAGTCTGGATAGTTCCCTCAACTCGAGCATGTGACAAAGTCTATCATCTCTAAACTGGACAGTCAGCTCCTTGTTCATATCCTCTTGGAGGTGATCTTGGGAGCAATTATTGTGCATGAGAGTGAGCGTCAGAAATTTCTCAGCTGTCCTGGCTCCTGCTACATCTTTTGGATAGTTAAAATGGATTTTACTGATTGCTTTGTAGTGTTTTAGGTTATTGCTGTGATAAGTGTTGTAATGTTAGCGTATTACAGAACGACCGTGGGAAAACCGTGTGAAAATAGTACTGTCAAGCACTGAAGACAAAAGGGCTCCGTGGTACCAAATTTTGCTTGTGATTTAAAATAAAATCACAGTTGCTGTTGGTTTTTGTACTCAGGTATTTGTTTCGCAGAACTCAAATACAGTGAGTAGAGTTTTGAGAAGGTTGCTGAGAAAGACAGTTTCCAGTAGGTGCTGCTTGGATCTCTGTTTGGAGCAGCACTGAACTCATTCACAGCTTTCCTTCTTTAGCATTATATGCCTTTTTCTGATTGTATCTTTCAGTCCTTGTTTTCATTGCAACATAACTCAAGGGATGGGTCCACAAAGACTTCAGGCTGTTGTAGACAGAACCTGTCTGCACAGCCTCAAAGTGTCCATTTCTGTATTTGTCACACTTCCTCATCACTGGCATGGGTATTGGCACTGTTGTTTACTGACCCAGGCCAGGGGGCTGATGAGCCAGCTCTGTTCTGCAGTCCAGTTAATCATGTGGTCACATAAATGCTGGTGTGTTTGAAGAAGCTAGTGCAACGACAAAGGGATGGGCAGTGGGGAAGAATGGACATTTCCTTAGCAGTATTATTATCTTTTCCCACCTTAGATAGTTCTTGGACCGTGCCTATAGTTGCTTCTGTGATTATGAAACTATTTTCCTGCTTCATGTGGCCATGGCTCTATCTTAAGAAAGCAAAAATTCACTGTTGCTTTGTCTCGAAGATTTGTTGTACTTTCCCTATAGCTCCGATTTGTCCTTTGCTCACTTGTCTTCCCTTGTGTTGCTTATTCTCTGTGCCCTGCCCTTTTCCCAGATGCTGTGCAGTGGATCCGCAGTAATTTTCTTGGGCAAGTTTTCCATTGCCCAGTGTACTTCATTATCAGAAAAGTTCTTTTGCTCTACTGCCCTGGTGTGTATTTCTGTGAAACGATTACTTATTGTCTGCATTTGCACCTTCCAGGTTCTTACAAGCTACTAATGAGACTAAACATTTTTCAAAATCTGTTGTTCTAAGCCTAGTGATTGTTTTTTGTACTCTTCAGTTTATCTCTGTTACTCTGTTACAAGGTATTCCACACGTTGGAGGTGATTCATCTCCATTGCCCGGAGTGATATCTGACCGTAGGCAGACAAAAGTTACATTGGGCATTCTGTAGAAGCATTTGCTTTACAGACAACTCTCGAATAATTTATTCAGCATTCTCACTCTTGCATGTCTTTAGCTCCTGCTTCTGGCAGGGCTTTTTCCTTCATTTATCTCTTTTTTACATTGTTTCATTGTTTATTCAGTTTCTTTTGCATTGCTACTTCCGTGTGGTCTTATTTGTACCCCTTCCTTCTCATGTTTGTTTTTGAGCTGTCTGAATGCCTTTGAGTGTTTCTATTCACTGTATACTGTATCACCTTTGAGTTTCATTGCATTCCCTTTATTCAGTCTTAGGTTTCTAAGATGTTAGAGGAAACTAGACTAGTGGAGATCCCTTCAGCAGCCCAGCAGATGTCCTCTGTAACTTTTGGTTCCGCTGGTATATATAATTACATTTAGGTTTTGAATCCAGCAATTTTCTAATAATGTGATCAATACTCTCCAAAGTCAATTTGAAGTAATTTTCCAGCTATGATTTCCTTGGACAGTACTAAATGCTGTTGTAAATCTAACGCTATCACGTCATGCACTGTATCCTTTTTGTTCCTGAACTTCATGGAAATTCTGTCTTACTTTGAAGAGCAGTCAAGTTTATCAACATTCACAGTAGTTTATGCTCCTCTTTCCAACTTCTGTCTTATGCCTACTACCATGTTAAATAAACAGCCAACGTGTCTCTTTGTAGAGCCTTGTAAAAAGTCAAGAATTCACATGCATGGAGCTCCTTAAAAGATCTGATTAGAAAGAGTTTTTGGGGGATTTGGAGGTGGTGAGTTTGGTTCTTTTTTTTTTTTTTGAGCTTTTCGGTGATGTTTGGTTTGTTTGGGTTTGTTTTTTTTTTTTTTTTTTTTTTTTTTTTTTTTTTTTTTTTTTTTTTTTTTTTTTTTTTTTTTTTTTTTTTT
>JASSUY010030407.1:0-22094 GCA_032466535.1 Forpus xanthops | reverse complement strand
GTAGTCCTTCTTTATATTCTCCAGGCTACTGCTATCTATATCAGTAGCACCCACATGGATCACTAGAAGTGGGTAATAATCAGTGGGACAGACTAGAGCAGGCAGCTTCTCTGCAACAACCCTAATCCGAGCCCCTGGTAAGCAGTCTCCCTTGAGACTGGGCCTGGCTGGCAGATGGGTGCCTCTGTTCCTTTCAGAGTAGAGTCCCCTACTACTATGGCCTGCCGCTTTTTCCTGGCAGCACCAGTAGCAATCTTTACCAGTGCAGCAGGTGGTTGTTCACGGCGCAGTTCCTGGTGAGAGTGTGGTTCTTCATCAGCCCCCTGCAGGACAGCAAAGCTGTTCTGGATAGGAACAACAGATGTAGGAGGAAGCCCCTTGCTTTTAATTGTCCTCTTCCTCCTTTTTTTTGTTGTTTTTTTTTTTTCCTGCCAGTGTTTCCCAGCTTCCTGGGTTAGCAGCCTCTTTACCTGCATGAGTGACAGGAGGTGTTTGAGGCCTCTGCACAGTCAGGTCCTGGGGCAAGCTGCGCTGTTTCCCCGCAGTTTCTCTCGCATCTTTACTGACAGTGTCCTGCAGCTCAGCCCCTGCTGCAGGAGAACCTCCACCAGGGAGCACAGAGTGCAGCCCTGCCCATCATGCACCCTCCCCTCAGGAGAGCAGTGCAGGCGCTCTCTACATCCCGAGCTCTGCACCGCACCCTCCCCTCTCATCGGCTCCGCCTGGGTGCCTACAGTGGCCACCGCCGGGCAGCCAGAGCAGAGCTCCCAGGACGGACCCTGCTCATAGTGCAAGTGCTCACCATCGCTCTCGCCTTCCCGCGCGAACTGCTGCGCAAACTGCTTAAAACCCGCCCTGTTCGCCGCGCCCCGGTCGCTCGCGCTCCCACGGTCCGGTTTTTAACCACTCAGGACTGCCGCGGCTCCTCCTGGCGCCTCCCCTTCTGAGTCAGCTCCTCCCGTCCGCTGAGCTGCCGTGGACGGGAGCTCTGTCGAGGACCCGAGGCTGACTCGGTGCCCGTTGCTGCTCCGAGTTGAAGCTCTCAGGCGCCGGGCCTTCCCCCGATCAGGTGCTTCTTACTTTCCAGAAAAAAGCAAGCAACAAAATCCAAATTCATTCCAGTAGTGTATTTGTTGTCGCTCCTCTTTTGATTGATTTTTCGGTTGTTGTTAGTTTTGTTTTGCAATTGCTTAGTTACACTGCTCTGTGTAACAGGTTTGACATGTCTTTAGCTTTTGGTTATTATCATTCACAAGGAAGCGTTCCAGTGACAGGCCATATATTTCTTAAACCTAATTATAACACAACTGATAGCCACTGAGAAATTCAAATTAATCATAATATAAATATTTCTTATATACACTTTAAGAGATTATAGAGAATCCTCTGTGATCTTTTTTAAGTCTTGGAAAGCTCTATTGACCTCTTCTGAATGTCATACATTAGGGATACTTTTGATCCAAAGGACTTCTTGTAAACATACAATAATAGCACACTGGAAGGCTCAGCTTTGAACACATCCAACAGAGAATTGGAAAGGTCCCCATGACAGGTTTTTGCTTAGGAGATTGTGCATACATTTCAGAAGGTTTTGCAGTCTAACAGAGGATGTTGTAGCAGCCCTGCTCTTACAAAATTAAATTAGAATTGCACATTTAATTTTTTTGTTTCTTTTTTTGTTTGTTTCTCAGAGTTTCTGAAAACACTAGAGCACAACAAACAGCTTGTTACAGTTTGCTTTTGTGCCTTGGTGAGACACATGGCCTATGCATACAAACTTCACTGCTGATTCCTGTTTGACTCCAGACTTCTCATGCTAGGGTGCAAGGATGTACCACTACCCTTTAAGCCCAAGAGGTACCAGTGCAGACAAAGTTTCCAGTAACTTTTTCCGTCCATGGAATGTAATGTATAAGCATGATTGACATTCAAACCAGTTTTGTTGCCTTTCTGGTTCTCTAGTTGTTTAGAACTGCAATTACCTTTCTTCCCTGACACCATTACCCCTTTCCCAAGTTTTCCTGCCTACTTAAAGAACAAACTGACAATTAATTAAATAAATACACATACATACATATAAACAGAGGAAAATAATTTCTTAGTCTTAGACATAGGACTTATTAAGAAAACACAAGGCTCCCATAAGGCTACTTCTGTAAGAACAGACGTAGTCACTGCAGCTCCATAGAGAATATAACTTATATTCTTCAAACTATAATACTTGTGTGAAATACAGGCCTGTAAAAATAAGTCATATTTTAGCTGATAAAGAATGTACTCTTTGCAGGTTAGAGATACTAGATTAGGTATTATCATCAGTGTTTGCTGAAATATGATGAAACCCATTGGTAAAAAGTAGGTAAACCGTATTCGTTCAGCTATATTCATCAAATAAGATAGTGTTAAAATGTTAAAAATGAGTTTATAACACCATTTTTTTTCTTTCATATTACTATTGTCACTTATTCCCGTTAATGTTATATGTCATGTATGTAATTTTGTGCTCAAGCAGGCAGTAGGTGATGAACACAAACTGGAACAATTAAAGCTCTTGTTGCCATCATCAAGAGCCAGGTTGTGCTCTGCCTTTGGTTGATCATAAATACCTTTATTTTCCTTACTGTCTGTATGGAGTGCTATGCATTTGTTAATTTAAAAATGTTCTTGCAAAGTTTGCAGTGAAAAAAGCAGAATTAGAGTTCATAATTTTAAAATTACTTTTATCTTGAAAAAAGTATATAATTGTCAGTGAGAGTTAAACTTATTCATTTGGATATTAATGGTTATTATGCTACATTTTTGTCAGAATAAAGATCTAACTTGTAAGATGTGGGGGAAAATATGAAATTGTTGTATATCGGTATTGATATTTGTGTTCACTTGGAGAAATCCTGAGTCTGTTGAAACTAATTTTTTTATACTAACTTGATACCAGTCCATAGTGCAACCTGTAAATTCAATAAATGCAATGTGAACGATATGCTACAGAGAAAACATGACAGAATTCAAGATACTTGCCGGCAGGAAAAGAATGAAATTTTGAGCAGCTTTCTTGCTTTAGGATGCTCCATCGGGCTCAAATGCATTATGACTGATGATAAACTAATTTATTTCTAGGGAATTAAAACTCCACTCATTCATTTTTTAATTTGAAAGATACAGTAGTGGTTAAAGGAACATACACTGCCAGAGAAGTCAAATTTGTTAAGTATATTATCAAGTGCTTTACATTAAACAATAAACAGTCTACTGATGCATTGGAAGTTAAAAAATAAAAAAAAAATTCAAAACTGAGATACAACCAAACAAAACAGAGCAGATCACTTGGAAAAGCAAGGAATATATTTTGACTTGTATTTTAGCTAGGACAGGAATGTCAAAACCTTAGCTGAGCAAATGAATAAAATTCAAGCCCTGTAAAACCATCTTGACATACTGCACAACTGTTCTGTGAGCACTTGAAGTCAGCATATGTCAGCACTGAGCTAACAGAAGTGGTTTTGTTGTCATCCCTCCTAGCTGCCTTTTGATTTCCTTTCAGCAGCTTGCCTCCCTCCTCTTTTGCTGGTGAAGCCAGGGCATGACTGGCAACCTGCATCAGGGAATTCCTCTGCTCTTGCTAAAGCTCTGATCTTTCTCAATGGAGTAACTCACTCATCAAGACAGAAAGAGATGAGGAGTTTGTGATCAGGAAAGCTAAAAGCCAACATTACTGTATCTTACTTTACTTAGACAAAGTGCTTCAACCTTGCTCTCTACTCCCAGGCACCTTTTAAATTGATCCAGTGATTGATTTAAATTAGTGCTTGCCAAGGGCCTTCCTGTGATCTTACTTGGGCTTAAGAAGTTTCTCTTCATAAACTGATTTGATATAGGAGGTGGCTAGTACCACTCTCTTGGTTTATTCATAATTTGAGCCATTAGAGATTTTGTTTTGAATATAAATCCAAACCATGAGGCCCAAGACTTGTACTGTGTAATGAGACTAGTAACAATGTGAACTGTGTAAGGTTCGGAATATGATCCAAAACATTATTTTACTTGGAAAAAAAAACCTTTTGTTTTTGTTATTTTAATAGTACTTTAGCCCAAATGGACTTTTTTATTTAAAAGTAATTTTTTTTTTCAATCAAAGATAATTTTGTGTCCATGTGTGAGTGTGTGAGGTTAGTGTAGTTATTACCTTTTGTTATTGACTGAAGAAATAAAGAAATGCAAAGCAAAATGTGAGACCTACAAGTTCCCAATTTAGTTGCAGTAGAACCTGAGATAAATATGTTTATTTGCATATTTGAAACTCAAAAGATTTTCTAGTAAACAGAACAAATGTTTCTGAGCTGTCTAGCTGCTTCAGGTAAGATTGTTTATACTGCATATGTTTAATTTAATCGCAGAGGAAGGTTAATTCTGGTAGTATTCCTGAGTGACGATTTCCTTTCTTTTAACCACAATTTGAAAATGAGGTATTCCATTCAGTCATTTATTCATTAGTAGAGTATAATACATAAATGAAAAAGACAAATCAGGAGTTAATTCCAGTTCATACCTCGGTTTAGGCTTTGTTGCTAATGCAGAAGAAAGTACAATTCCTTGATTTCTTCCAAAATACATCTTTCAAAAGGGCCAGCACTGTTTTGAAATAACTACATATGTGGTTTTCTCTTTGATTGAGTTTCTATAATGCAATGCTCTTTTAATTATTTCTGTAAATATATATTTCTTTTTGAGTTTTTATGAGTTTCGAGGCAGTCTGTGCTGGTCATTAGATTGTCACCATCACATGAATGAAAAGACGTTTTTATCACCACATGGAGGTCATGTGGTATTTGTCTGCATGTGTGCTGAATAATAGCTATGAAAAAATCATATCTGAGGTTTGACTATCAAAGGTACAGTGAGCACCGATACCATTGGCCCTGTGAATGTATGAATGCATTTCTGGAAGTATAACATAATTTTTGTTGTCATTGTTTTTCTGCAGAACTGATAAAGGTTTAAGGTAGATAGTGTAGATATCATTGGTTCCAGGTGAGTTGCTAGGCTTTTACTGTAGGTGACATTTCCATTCAGTTCCTCTTTGCCCTCAAGCTCTATGAGCATCTGGCTATTTGGGAATTTTATGGATGTTTCTATTGATTTTTTTTCTTTAAGTAACTGGGGAAGGTTCTGTTTTTCTGGAAAACGCTGATGAGTGTCATTCACATCCTTTCTTTTCTTCCCAACACAGCAAGAGATGTGAGATTTGTAGTGTGATAGAGTACCTGTAGAGTTCAGTCTGACCTCATGCATTTGTATGGAACTCATTTATTTGAAATACTCATTTCAAGAAATATTTGCTTGAGACTAATAGAAATGATATTGTCTAAACATTGTTTTACATGTGAATGTTAGTGATGTTTTTCATAGAAATTTTCATTTTAATAGTATTAACCTACTAATTGCTCTGATTTTTTCAGTACTTTGGTGTTAGCATTGGCAAGATGCCGACCGTGCTAAATAATGCATTTCTAATCGAATGGAAAGACTAACGCAACTTTTCTATGAATTTCCTGTAATTTTTCCTGAGCCGAGAGAGCTACAAGCAGGAAAAAAATATGAGATAGCTCTGTAACGCCTGACTAACAAACTGCTTTAAGTGACAGATTTCAAATTCTCAATTTATATTATTTTCTTACAACATAGTGAAAGCAGGACATGGAGTTGTTGGAGCAAGTACACAGGAAGGCCACAGGCATGGTAAGGAGGCTGGAGCACCTGCCATACAAAGATGGGCTGAGAAAGCTGGGACTGTTCAGCCTGGAGAACAGAAGGCTGCGTGGAGGCCTCATAGCAGCCCTCCAATACCTGAAGGGGGCCTATAGGGATGACAGAGAGAGATCCTTCTTCAGGGACTGTAGCAATAGGACAAATGGTAACAGGCTCAATCTTTAACAAGGGAAGTTCAGGTTAGATATTAGGAAGAAGTGCTTTACTAGGGTGGTGAGGCACTAGAATGGGCTGCCCAGAGAAGCTGGTGGTGCTCCATTGCTGACAGTGTTCAAGGCTGGGTTGGACATAGCCTTGGGTGGCATGGTTTAGTGGGAGGTGTCCCTGCCTGTGGCAGGGGGATTGGAATTAGATGATCTTAAAGTCCTTTCCAGCCCTAACCATTCTGCAATTTTTTATTCAAATTAATGTTAATTTAGGTTGGATTTACTATTAACTTCTTCTGTCTGCCCTTGCATACAGACAGACAAACCAAGATGAACAGCAATATCAACCTGAAGAAGGGGTTGATTGTAGCAAGGCATCCAAAGAGTTTTGTAGTCAGTAGATTTTCTTTTAGCCTGAAAAAATAATGTAATGAAGAGCAGGGTGAGGGAAAGAAGAGAATAGACACTTCCCATCTTACTCTGCAGGCAGTAACATGTAGATGTCCAAGCCAGCTTTTAACTATAAAAAATTTAAAACTGTGGCCACAGTAACCTCAATGAAGGCTAATTCTCCTGACACATTCACTTTCCCACATTAACACAGGGGGCATGTCAGGGATAGCTGGATTGTGTGTTATTCCCTGACTGAATTATTTTGTTGACATTCATTTGGTTTGCTTTAGTAAAATTGTCACTCCAAGCTTGTGTTTAGAAGTGTCTCCTCAGAGCCACTCATTCTTTTCCAAGGAGGACCTTCTGTTGAAGTAAAATAGGCAAAGTCTAGAAGAATGCTTCCAGCTTATGTAGTGCATATGATCCGTGGCTCCGTAACGGCTTGTTATTTAGGCAATCCGTATGCCATGAGCACAGAGGTCTGTGAGAAGGCTGCACTTGAACAACTGTATTATAGTTACGAAACTGATTTCTTTCCTGGTGCTGAGTAACCATTTACAAAACTGAAGTAAACTTTGATTTACTTCTCAGCTGTTGCAGAGTCCTTGTTTAGGGTAAGCTTCACTATTCACTGCAATTTAACAACTTAGAAAACAGTAGCAAATACATATGAACCAAGAAATAACTGACTGCATTTCTTTCTCCCTGGTAACAAAATGTAAACTTTGAGAGCTAACAAAACACTGTTACTCTGGAGTGACACTTAAAAGAGGCATAGCTGAAATAGATCCAGATAGCATTAGCCAAGAAAATGTACATCCTTCCTTGTTCGAAAATTGTGAGCACCTTAAGTACTTGGTAAAATGCTTTTAAGTAGAGCAGGCAACATTCCAGCTGCAAAATAAGAACTTTAAAAGAGTTTTGATTAATTTGTCATTCAGATGTGTATGTATGTTTTCTCTTACCTGTTTGATTAAAGAAAGAAGTAAACCACTTTAGCATTGGAGCCATTAATATCCAACATGCTGATCATGGTGGGAATTTAATACTTCCTTCCATACAGACAGTGATACAATCACTGTATGGGAAATAGCTTCTTTGTCTTCAGGTATTACACTCTAACTAATAACAGCAAAAGCAAAGCTGTTTTCCCATGGCCAGCACAAGGGGTAAAAGAGGTTGAGTCATCTCTGCAGGCAGTAAAGTAGAGGTGTATCTCCATAAGAGCTCTCTCATTACAAAATATTTATGCCTTTTTTTTTTTTGCAGCAAACTGAAGAAACTTAAGTGAAAATAATTAAGACAAGACAAATATGGAGATTTTAGCTAATGCAAAGGCCTGTGGCATCAATAAATTATAAACTGACTAATGAGGATATAACTAACGTCAGCTATATTATCACTGTTAAACTATCAAATGCTACAATTAAAGTAGTATGTGATGATATAGCCAGATAGAATTTCACTTAAAGGTGTGACAAAATCACTAAAGAGGCAAACAAAACTAAGTCTAGCTGCACAGAATTTTTCTCTTAAAGAACATCCAAAGAAGGCATGATTACCTTTTCCTATCCTTCATACTACTGAAACAGAACACTTCCCCTTTTGAGCCACCCAAGATTCAAACCAGGTATCTCATATATCTTAGGAGCACCCCTTAATTTACTCGTTTTCATTCAGGAACTACTTAATGCATATTGCAAAAGCAAGTTGTGTCATTACTAGATTACAGATACAGGTTCTCAAGACCATTATTCTGCCTGATGTCATGAATTTTGAAAAGTATTTTGTGCCCTTTCCCCAGAAGTAGCACAGCTTCTGTTGTGAAGCCAGACTGTTCAGAGCTCTTCAAAACCACAGGAACTTGTCTTGGGAAGTGTGAGCTGAAAATCATTCCAACTCAGCTGAGCATAATCCCCTAGGCAAGTACTATAGCCACAATAGTATTATCTTCCACTATTTTTCAAGGAGTTGTAGCAATGACATTTAGTTGGAAATCTGCCTGTGGGCTTGTGTCAGATCTGTTCTGGTTCTACTCATGGTCCAAGGCTTCTCTGGACCTCCATGTGCTTTTCCACATGGTTAAGAAAGGAGGTGGCAAACCATGCTAAGTAGGCAGCATGCAAAATGAAAAAAAACAATACAGCAAACTTTGAAGGCAAGCAGAAACATACCAACAATTACACATGGGAGTGATAGGACAAGGGGTAATGGGTTTAAACTTAAACAGGGGAGATTTAGGTTAGATATAAGGAAGTTCTTTACTATAAGTGTAGTGATGCACTGGAACTGTTCACTGTATCACCCATGGTTTCTCTCTTTGAGGAAGGTGGTCAGTATTGATGTTTGTACCCGCTAGGGCATTGCAAGGGTACGCATAATACCAAAGAAAAGGAGAAGATATTCGGAGATTTTCTTGTGTAACTGTTTCAGGGTTACTAGTTGTAATGAGACTTTGCAGTGCTGTTTACTGGCCTAATGATAAATGCTTGATATACTTCAATTAGACTCTCAATAAATCTGTGGCTTTCCATGTATGGATGTTCCCTTTTGACTATAGCAGGATTTGGGGTATAATGAAAGTATTCCCACTGTTCTTACTGGTTGACTGAATACAATACTCAGAGAAACAAATGTTGAACCAACAGAAGGAATATAGGACTCAATAAATGGGAAGAAATGAGTAAACAAGATGGTAGAGGTTAGCCACCAAAAGGCAACAATAGCAGTATTCATAACTGCCCTGCTGGAAGACAAGACAACCATCTGCCAGCCTGATATAACATCCCCAAGGAGAAGGCGGATGCCTCCTTAGTGTGAACCTTCAAGAATGATAGCATGGTCATGCCAAGTTTCCTAATGTTGCATCTCAGTATTAGTGATCATTCAGCCTCATGGAGGAGACATGGCTTATTCCATGACACTGATCTTTTAGTGAGGTATAAATATGTTTTCTTTTGCCTTCTTTAAACCAAGAAAAGTCAATCTGGACATACAACTTACACATAACCCCAAAATAGCACAGGAACTGGAGAAAAATCATGTGAAATCTTCCTTTACTAGCAAAAATACTTGGTTAATCAACATCACAGGAAGCTGGTGAAACAAATAAATAGAATCAGAGGTCTGGTAAAATACAAATAGTTTATTCAGGAAGCACAAACAGGAAAAAATGAAACCAGTATTACACTGCACATCAAGAATGCTTTGAAGTCAGTCTCCAAAGTTGAGAAAGAGGTGAGAGGCAAATTTGTTACATTTCTCTGCATGAAGATAAAAGGGGTAAGAACAAAAGAAATGTCCTTATCAAAACGAAGCCATAGATAAAATTTTTGATCAGGCAACAGCAGCGACCAAAGGATGACAGCAATGCTGAACTAAGTACCTAATTATTTATTGGAAAACAGTATGTAGGGCACAGTCCTACAAGATGCATAGAGTATGATTTTGTATAGGGTAAGTTAGAGAGGTTCAAATGTGCAGAGAATGATAAAATTCATCCTGGAGTACCTGGTAAGTAATTGAGACCATCTCACAATAATTCTTGAACAAATTATTAGGATGGGATATTTCAGAAAGTTTACATTCCCAAAGGAAACTGTATTAATAGAAAAAAGCACAGAATGAATTATAGATTTATTCCTTCAACTTCCCTTGTCAAATCATAGAGTAATCAATTTATGAGCAACTGAATGACAACAGTAAAGATCATGCACTGTTTCTGATCATTGCAATTCCTTTTTGACAATATAGCTGCCCTAGAAGATAAGGAGGAAGCAACAGTTCTGATGTATTTTGACCACATTAAGCTTTCTAGCACTAACCCTCATGATATTTGTAACATTAGGAGTATCAGGTTAGGTACTGTGGCCATAAGACAAACTCTCAAAACTCAGTGTGTACTCTTAAAGTAGACAGCAACAGTTCACTGATGAGCTGAGAAGATATTTCAGATGGAAAATTGGAGGTATCTGGTTTGGGCCAAGTTCTAATCAACATTTTCCTGAAAAAAAGAATCTAGAATGTGCTTATAACGTTTGCAGAAAGTGACAGTCTAAGAGGATTTGCTAGTTCAAAGAACAAGGTGAGAATTCAAAATGCGTCTGATGATATGCAGGAGATTAAAATAAATGAAAAACAACAAGTACTTTGCTAGAAAAGAGACATCAGACAATCCATCAGAAAGAGAACAGTTTGCTCTGTAGCAGGCAGTGAGCTCTGTGGATTTCTGCACTTGGGGACTGATGTGAATGCAAAGAGCAAGAACACATCCCTGACAATAAGAGGGATGACCGTGGCAATGACACTACTGCCAAGCTCATCCTCAGTGATGGTGACTCCCTTAGAAAAATAAAAGGCAGGAAATCTAAACGAAAATCTTCTTTCCTTCTTCTTTCTTCTGAACTATCAAGAGTTTACCCCTCCACTACAAGACACTAGGTTCATTGGATCCTGCTTTTTTCAGTTGTAAAAGCCCACCCTCCTTTTCCAGGGCTGGCTTTAGCAAAAGGGCTGTCTTTAGATTCTCTTAGAATTCCTCTTCCTCTTCAAAAGCAAAACATATTTGCTCTTATTGTTTGAGACCTTGAGGAAGGCATATTTCAAGGCAAAATATTGTTTTGCTGAGACAGGTTCATGCCAAAAAATAACCTTCCACAGTCTCATTTGAGCCACATTTGGTCTTTGACCTCTGTTAAACAGAAACCAGAAACATGTGGATACTATTTGGTAAGTTTGCGGCTTTCCATACTTCTATCCTGGCAACAGATTTCTTGTGCTGTTTAACACCACCATACTGGGTTTCTCAGGCTTGCAAACTCAGTGCCCTTATCTGGAAAGAAAGAGTCAAGCTTCATAAAATGATGCAAAGACAACTCCAGCCCTAGGAAAGAGTAGGTTCCAGAGCCAACTCACTCACATGGCTATCCTTTGCATTTTTGCTAGAGATTAAATAATCTTCTTCATTAACAAAGTCATTAAGGATCTAGTATTCAGTATCTAACAAACCCAGACTCCCGGAATAGCAGGAAGAGTGAGTAGAAAGCATTGCATATTTTGCAGGCACAACTTATGTTTATTTTTATGACTGGCCTTTAAGGTAAATAAAACAGACACAGGTCAGTAAGAGGCTGGAGGAAGGACTCAGAAGACCTAAGTTTTCTGGGTATGAGATCTGTCTCTTCTAAACCACTGCAGAGTAAGATCCAAATTTGTGATTAGCTATGAATATGGCAGCAAGATCAACTGTACGTATGTTCTTGTCTGATTTCAGTGACAGCTCTGCACTGAAGAGAGAACACAGTAATGTGGTAGTTTTCTGTGTCTTTCTGAAAAGACATTAAATGTAGCAATTGCACCAACTGTTAGAGAGTGCATGATTTTTTTGTTGGGAGTATCTCCAATACCAAAGAAAACAGTCAATTTGGCTCAGGACCAGGGTTGTGTCACTGCAGATTTGATTGAGTTCTTCGCTGTTAATGATAACAAATCGCCATATTTTCCAGAGGTTCTGTCCTTGGTACTGTTAAAGAGGCCACAGTACCAATTTAGATCCTCTAAATCCCAACTTCAATAGCTGGTCCCTGAGCCTGCTAGGGAAGATCATCACTACTGGTTTTAGTAATGCCTGTTATCTGGTATGACCCACTGATTGCCACAGACCTCTGCCTTCAGGTGATAAAATTATGTTAAGAGCCTTAATTTTTTTTTTTCCTATATCAAACATTTCCTTTTCTTTCCTCCTCATTTAATTTCATTGCTATTCTATTTTCTTAAGGTCTTTTCCAACCCTAACTATTCTATGATTCCCTCTGGATTATTAGAGATTTCTGATGCTATTTCTGCTAACAAGAAACCTTATTTATCCACAGAATTAAACTTGATGCTCTACAAAGTTGAAATTGTTCATTACTCTTTCTATAAAGACAGTTTTTCTTGAGGCTGTTTCTTCTGCTAGGAAATAGGAGATTCACATTGTGGTAATCAATCCCTCTTGCATCATTTCCTTTATGAATAGGATCTCAAGTGCTACATATGTTGAAATAACTGACTTGGTACTAAACCAAGTCAGATGGAATCCAGACATATTTTTTTCCCCTAATTTTAGATTTAGGAGCTTAAGTAATGTTTTTTTTTCTGCATAGGCTAAATCTTCTAATTTATTTTTTGAGTCTGATACTGAAAAGGTTTTTATAAAATTACACTTGTGTGAAGGAAGAAACCAACATACACAATTTTTGGTGTTTTTTTTTTTTTTTTTTTTTTTCAGAACAGAACTAAGACACTGAGCTTTTTCTCAGACTGTTTGGAGTAAGGGGATAGATTACAATGTATATATAATAGTATATTCCATGAATCTAACATGTGAGTTTAATAGGGATAAGGTTAATAAGGTTAGTTTGCTAAAGAGGATCAATGCATGTGCCTGCCATACAAGGAAGTTTTTTATTTAAGGAGCACAATCAAAATTACTGAGATTTGCCTGAAATGCAGTAAGAAGAAGCTATGAGAAAAGAAAGCCACAAAGTCCAACTATACAAAGATGGCTTAGCCATCTGATGTAGGCAACAACTGAAGAAGCTACAGTTGACTGCACAGAACTCCTTGATTTATTTTTTTATGTAAACCTCTGCTTTGGCAAAGCAAATCTGTAGTCTACTCTTCCTTTATCAGCAAAGGGCTTATGCTTGATTATAGGTATTAAATGGCAGGAATTACCTGCTATTACAAAGGAGCTGACTGTTCTGAAATCTTTGGTGGCTGTTTTTATCAGTAGTTAGAGATCTCTTAACAACGAGAAACTGGATCAAGGCATGTGTTAAAGTATTTTATCCCCAGGTGGATCTGCCCTCGTTGATCAAACTATTTTCTACTAGAGCCAATATTATTGCAGGTGTCTTACAAAGTGACATCTCCATTATCTCCATTAACATATTTTCAAAAGATGCTCCTTAAAATAAAAAAATAAAGAAGAAAAAGGAAAAAAAAATAATCACCCACATTGTGAATACATACATGGACAAGCATTCAAAGGAGGAAAGTAACTGGAAATTACAAACACATTGATTATTTTTCCTTTCTCTTATCTTCTTCAAGATCTTGTTAAGCTCTGCTGAGGTAAAACTGGAGAATATTCAGACTGCACTGCCCCATATACCCAAGTATTAGATTAACACAAGCAGAAAAGATGGGGGAAAAATTGACTTCTAGAAAGTACTAGCAGAATCCTTGTTAATTGTGGAATAATTGGTTTGCTGTACAGGCCTGAAAGCCAAAATACCGTGTCTAAGTTTTTTTACAATGTAGAGACTGACAACAGAGGAAATTAAAAAGAGCCTAAAAAGCAATGTAAGATGTTTGGTACACTGACCTGTATAGACTGAGTCAGAAGATTAAGTCCAGAAAAAAAGACACTAAAAGAGGACAGAACTTTCCCTAGCAGGAAAACTTACTAAAATCAGTCAGTCAGTTGGCTATTGCTTGTTTGATTGGTTTGTTTAGAGATAGGATTGCTAAAATATAATTAGCATAAGTGATCAGTTATTAAAAATTATTTTTCACCTGCAAGCTACAAACAGATCAAAAGTTTTCTTGGGGAGTTCATAACATCTTTTTCACTGTAGATTTTTTTAAAAAGAAGGCAGCCAAACAGATTTCAGGATATGGATTTAGGTGCATTTATTTTCTTTCTTATAGGACAGACTGAATAGACCTCCTAAGGCAACTCTGATAGAATCCTTTTAGATATCTTCTTCCTTCTCAGCCTGTGTGAAAACCCTGTGTTGTGCTTCAGGCAGGTTGTCATGAAACAATTAATTTTAAAGTTAATTCTTGGGAATCTCTAATACTGCAGAAGCATCCAGATTGTAACACTGATAATCTAGTTTTAGAGATTTTTTTAAGATTATTTGCAAGGCCAAAAAACTATCTAACAAAGCAGTTCTTAATAGTTTCTTACAATAATTCCCTGATTTTAATATCCCCAAATCAACAATAGTATAGATATCTTTCTGCCTTCTAATATGATGAAGCTAGATGGTTTTCACACCACTTTTTTTTTAAGATCGCCTTTGTTCATTTTCAATAGACTCGGCATGTTATTTTCTCTGAATAGATTAATTTTTTTTTTTCCTACACAAGGTATCACACTATATCAGACATCAATTTCAAAGAAGTAGCCTTTGAAGTTAATTTTTGTTTCTAGTAGATCTTTCAAATATTTCTTTTTAAATGGATAGTCAATGGCAAGGACAATCATTTCCATCTTTTGTTATTATTCTCACAGTCTCCTAAAACATTATGTCTGTACTTCTGTTGTTTGGTTTAAAATATTTCTCTATACAGAATCTGAACTGATGATGATTTCCAACAGCCAGAAATTATGCTTAAACCTAAAAAATACTAAAGGACTTTTACTGTTACATAGATCATCCCTTGTCATTTTCTAGAGATTGTTTAGTTACATAGGAATACTTAATTTTGGGAGGATTGGTTTGGGTATGATTGCCTTTTTCTGCTGGAATAAGAAGATCAAAAATCTGGGAATCAGGGAAAGCTTAGCCAGGCTTGGAAAATGTTAGTAGTAGTGTGTCTTGCCAGCCATCCTGTCTTGAGCTGCAGACCTTTCCTGACAACCTCACTAGCTTGCAACATCAGAGTAGGTTTCAGCCTGAATAAAAGCAGATTAGTGAAGTCATGCATGAATTGCAAATCTGCATGAGAGGAGGGCTTTTCATAACAAACCCTGTCTATTCTTTCATCTTTGTTAACAGGCCTTCCTCTCAAATTGCTCTTTACCCAGACAGCAAAATCATCTCCTGACCTCAATACTTACACGTATCTTCACTCACAGACTTACAGAAGGATGTCTGTAATACTAAAGAAAACAGTGATAACGACGTATGATAACTATCTTTCCTGGAGGAAACAAAGGACAATAAAAAATGAAGCACATGGGTTTGGATTAATTTTCAGCATTTCTGGAAGCAATACAATTTCCTTTTAGTAGAGCATTTTTTTTTTTTTTTTTCTAGAATGTATGTCTCCATTTTCCACTGATAAACATTTCAGGTTTTGTGAACTCAGTCTTAGAACAATTGTTATGTAAAAAGTCTTAGCACTGCACAAATCTTTCTGACCAAAGAAACGGTTATTGTCTGCCTTGTATTAAAAACAGATATAAGTATAAAAATTTCCTGCAATTGATAGTGGCAAAAGAACTCAGATATGATTAGGAAAAAAAATTGTCCTTGAAAGGTTTCTAAAATGGTATGCTAGCAGACCTGTAAATGCATACTGCTCTGCACAGAGACAATTTTTGCACACTTTTGTTGTAGATGAACTGCAAAATTTAACCTAGTATTGTGTTTTCCTGAAAGTTCAGCACCTTCCTCCAGAGGAAGTAACTGAATTAGGATAATGATTTGGATATTTCAGTCTTAATACTGATACTAGTAATGAAAACATTGTTTTTTTGTTTTTTTTTCTTTTGCAGTGCGTGAACTGGTATATTGTTTGGTTTGTTTTTCTTTTTTTTTTTTTTTAAGAGTTACAAAGTTTGCACTATTATTTAGTATGTGGCATCATAAACTTCAACATGCAAAAATGAATTGATTAGTATTTGAAAAATAGATTATGAAAAAAAATTGACATTGTGAAAAAATAGTCATATTTTCATTTGCTAACAATATATTTTCCTCACAACCTGTACATGCAGCACTTACTTAGACAACACAGTTGGGTTTGTTGTCTTTAGGTTACTATATAAAGAGGTTGGAAACTATTTCAAAGGCCTTTACATCTCAGGGTATTTTGGTAACACCCTGGTGTTTAAAAAAAGGAAGAGGGTGAAGCTTCAAAATTTGATTGTGTTTTTTCCTTTTTTTTTTTGTTAAATATTCTTAACAGAGTTTAATTTCTGTGCATAAAATAATCAAATGGGAAATAGTTCATTCCTTTATCCAGTAGTGTAATAAGGCTTAACTGTCAGAAATGCAACGATATTTCCATGGATTGTGACAACAGTTGCCCAGAGAGTACATGTCTTTTTAAGTTAAGTCTTTGTTCCTCTCAAATGAAAGAGAAGCTAATCCATTGTTTTTCCAAGATGATGTAGTTTGGCTTTAGGTAAGTCTTCAATGATAATTTCATTTCTTATTTTAGTAACAGGTGTTTTATTTATCTTGATTAACTTTATCAACTTAATGTTGCTTCTCTTACTCAGTTTTAACTGGTACTCCTAGTAGTAAGGGGACAAAAATATTCCTAAATGATGAAGTCAGGCTGCAGTTAGAAGCCTAATTGTAATAATTTTGGAGCATCATAGCTTTGAAATCCCCAAGATTTACAGTGTCAGGGAAAGCTTTATTCTGTAATGAACTCCTACAAAAAGGAACATAATGAAAAAGGCACTGCTTGATAGCATGATCTTTGCTCATTTTAATGACAGTTTTGTAAGCCTTAATATTTCTTATATAGGCATGTGAAGACAATATTAGATTTTTTAGGTAGAGCTTAAGACTAATTTCAAATTGAAACTTGTTCTGTTGGCCTATCACAAAAGCCAAAGACTAAACTCTATTCTGAGCATGCATCTTAAAAATCTGAAAATCTTAGCTGCTGGAAACATTTGTATGTGAATATAGCTTTGCTGCTGGTTCATGTTTTACATAATACGTGCCAGTTAGGCTCTATTTTCAAATTCTGTCTCTCTGACTTCATTATTTTTCTGGGAATATATTTGATTTCATAGTAAAATACAGTTTTCTCACTACTAAAGATGCAGTACATCAAGATAATGACAGGTACAAGCATAAGTCATCACATTCTCTCAACACATAATGCATCCATCACAATGTGAATTTTATCTTACAGTTCTTTATTTTTTCTTTAAAAAGCACAGGACAGGGTTATAAACTATATTCAGCAAATGCAGATGGAGGAGTCAAGATGTGAGAGAAGCAAGTTTTAGCATTATATAGTCATGTTCCTTTATTTTTGTATCAAAATAATTCTGATTCAATACTTTATTTTTTTTTCAAATTGGCTACAGCTTAACTGTAGGAATATTTAAGAAGATAAGGAAATTTTTTTGTCCAGTTTTATTTACTTAGTGAGTTGATTATTTCCCTATTTCTTGTAAAATTTTCTTATTGTTTCTTGCTATATTTTCCACCAATCTATCATCTTATCATTTTTTATTTGGAGAAAATTTGAAAATATCAGACTGCAGATAAAAATAATTGTATAAGCAGGCAACCTAATGCTGTAGTTAAATGGAGCAACTTTATCTGACTTCATTTTGAGCAAAATCAGTCATCCTGACAGCCTGAAAATCCTCAGTGTCTCACATTTTTTGTAAAGATGAGAGGATGTTCTTCTGCTGCCTCAGCTGCTGTAAATGCATTATTGCTTTCCTCCAAATTTCAGGTTTATGACAGTGTACACGTACATTTTATAGGTTTTATTGCCCCGTACTAAAAGTTTACATTCCATAGATTTGGTATTCATTTCTGAATTCTCTTTGAATTAATAGATTATTAATCTAGTTTCTTACTTCTTTAGCTGTCTGCAGTCAAAACAACAAAAAAAAATGAATTTCTTATTTCAATGCATATGATGAGTATTTGATAATCAAATTTGATATTTACTTACACTTTATTCATGTATTTTCTTAGTATTCTATACATTCATCAGTGCCATAGCCCCTTTTGCTTCCATTTCTTACAAAGATACATTTTTTTTAGCATAAAGACAATCAGGAACTTATTATGCTTTGCAAGACAATTTCAAACAAAGTATGTCTACTGCTTTTTTAGATACTTGGATGCTTGAAGTCAGCCTTTAATTATATCCCATGTGGAAAATAAGCTTCACAGGTCCACATCTGAGAAAAAAAAAGAGATGAAAACATACCTGCAGTCAGATATGGAATATCTTTACAATGCATGTATTTAATACATAAAAATGCACTCCAAAAGCTGAAGTTAAATTTAACAGATCATGTTAGGTCTGTTTATAGTTAAAACTCCCTAGGCAACACAGCTTCAATGACCAGTTAGGTTGTGTAGCTACTGGCTGGAAACTTACATACTCGGTTAGGACTGCGGGAAGTTGTTCAGGTGCGGGAGCGTGAGCTGTCACCACGGAGTTTCTAGCATATTTATTTCAGAAAGCATTGGCCATATGAAAGTTGTTACAGAGCAGTGCTTTGCTTGAAAATGAGGATGAGATACATTTGGAAGGAGAGATGAACCATCCTGAATAGCATTAGGTATGTAATTCTGTGCAAGACTTTAAAACGAAAGCACTGAGAACAAGTAAGGCAAAACTTCCATGATTCAGTGTGTTGTCCTGTGTAGAGGTAAAGATTTGTCCCAGCGAATGCAAGATAGGTATATGGAAAAATCTGATTTGAGGTAGGTTTTGTAGATGCAGGAAAGATGTAGCACAGTGCAGAATTGTGGGCATTCACACTTAAAAGACCCTTAGGCCCAAAAAGTTTGTGAGATGTATCATCCTATTACTGCAACAACTGGAATTTCCTGAGCCCACTAAGTGTTTAGCAAAGTGAAGCGAAGAGAAAATCAAGTATGGGGGACACCTTTCCTTCCTTTCCTGCTCGAATAACTGTGAAGTCCATGTAACTGAGAGCTACCAAGGTTTTTTAATAGCTGAGTGCCGCTGCTTACTAAAAACGACCTGTAAGAATATTGAAGCAAAAATAATTTTTTTGTTGTGCTGCCTGAAGAATTTTGTATTATGCAATAAAACACAAGAATCAAACCCTTCCAGGAAAAAACTGAGTAGCCTGCTATGATTATTACAGACAAAAGCTTTCTGTTACTCCAGGAGTGAAGAGCTAATGAGCTAAATCTATAGCAAGTACCTCTGACTTCCTCCTTTGCAAGGTCTCAGCTATGCTTACACACCCCACGCAAGGGCTAGGAGAAGCAGGGCTAGATCCTACAAATGTTGACTGGTTAGGTCCTCCCAGCTGCACTGCAGCATACCAGTGCCCCATGGGAGCAGTGACAGTGTACCACAGCAGCAGCCTGTATGCTCTGCCTTGTCCTCAGCCTCCAGCATTGCCCATAACGTGGCAGCAATGAGAAGCTCAGGGGATCCAAGCAAATGGATCTGTTGGGTGATAGGCCCAGGAGCCAGCCATGAGGCTTGTGCTATTACTTGAGCAGGGGCCAGGGTAGGGTAGAATAGAGAGAGCTGCTGTGTGCCTTCAATTATAATTTAGAAAAATCACTGGCACAAGTATACTTGCCAAAGCATTGTCCTTCACTGTGTCCCTTAAAAAAAGATAGATTACTGTAGACACAAAGACATGAAACACTACATCATAATAAGTGTCCCATAATTAAGTGACCAGGATGAGAAAGAACATATTGCTCACCATTTAAAAATACCAGATGGAAAGTTAAACTTTCTCATTTCTGTCTCAAAGTCTACCTAGAACTATCTCACTCTTTTTATCACAAGTATTGAACTCTCCTTAAAGCATCTGTGACTGATAACATTTGGCACAAAAAGAATTAACAGAATTAGGTAGATTAATTTTGATAAGTGATTTATGTGAAAGCTGGGTACCATGAAAGCTGTATGAGTTTCAGTATTTATTCTGTAAGAATAAAGACTGTTCCTCCTGAGATTTATCAGTCTGGTGGATTCGCCCCAGCTGACAACCAAGCACTTAGCCAGCTGTTGTTCACTCTGGGTGGGGTATGTACAGAAAATAAGAAGAATAGGAATGAGAAGCTTCACAGGTCAATCTTCAGATTGGAAGATTGCTTACTAGTAGCCACTGTGGGCAAAACACTCAGCCTGGGGAAAATTAACTGAATTTATTGCAAAATAAATATTTAATTACTAATTTGAGTAGCGGCAAACAAAAGGCAAACACTTAACACTTTTCTTTGCCCCTTTTCCATGCTCAACTTCACTCATTTACTCTTGATTTCTCTCCTCCCACCCTTGGTACCACCTTTAGCTAGCCCCTTTAGCTACTTCAGCCCTTTCAACCAATTTAGCAAGAGCATGGGCAGAGGAAAAGTGGGACAGGGAGATTATGGTCTGCACATGGTAGTTTCTCTCCTTAAAGTGCCTGATTGTGACAGCTACTTTTATGAATCTTTATGTAATGGTCTTTTTAAGAAAAATCTGTGTGAGATCTACCTGCGTGCACACGCATACATATATATGCACTTAGATATATTTTAAAGATTCAGAATTTTAAGTTGTTTTAAAGGAGAACTTCTTATTTTGTCTTCCAGAAGTTGAATGGATGATATTAATTTGATTCGCTCCATACAAATGTATGTTGTGGTATTGTATAGCTACAGTTCCCCAGGATCCCTAAAGGAAAAGAATTACTTCTGTGCTTAGTTCATAAAAATCAAGGTATTTTTATGAGGCACATTCATTTCCTACCCACAAAGGATGTGGTCAAAATGCTTATTTCATAAGTCTGTATTAGTAAGAGACTTGAATAAATAGATCTGGCCCTAATGTTACCTATACACATAGCATATACTTCATTACATATGCTTCAGAATAAAGGATCTGCTGTTCCTGTGAGATAGATGCAGTACCTGATCTTTGTTTCCATTATCTTATCTAAATTCTCTAATAACTAAACTCCACAACTAAATGTGTAATTTGCACAACAAAAAGCTTAGGATAAGTTGGCACAATTCTGTGTTTATGGCAAAAAATAAGCAGCCTCAGGGGTTATGAGCAAATCCTGTTCTGCATCCTGCCTGCATGTGAAATTCAAACTTTTTCTTGGCCTTTTCGTCTATAGGAGTACTCTGTATATTGCTACATGACAAAAAGATTGCTCTGGAAGTGACACCTCCTTCACCTCACAAATGCAAATGTTTTATAGGAGGTTTTAACAATCAACACCTTTTGCTGACTTGATTGAAGCTGGTCATTGGCTGCAAGGTATTTTTAGTTCATCTTATTTTCAATATTTTTTCTTAGAACATTGCCAATGTTCTTTTTACTTCTTAATACTCTTTTTTTCTACTCCTATTTTTGTTTTCCTATTTTGTGCTTTCTCTTCATGGCCTGGTATCCTGCTACTGAGCACTGCATTATCCAAGAAAGGGCAGCCTTTGTTTTTTTCTCAAACTGAGCCAAAAGGAATTACTGCAGAAGGGTACTTTGAGGGTGATTTTATCCACAGGTAGATGAGTTGTGTATGAGGCTTAGAGCACTTAAACTGATCATATGCAGAGCCTGAATTAAGAAAAACTCAGCTATGGAACAGGATGGACAAGATGGACAGATGTATGGACAAGATCAAACCCCCCAAATCCCAGACTCTTGTATAGTCTTCAGCACCACTCTACATAGTAAGACTTTTCTTCCACATCTTTTGCATTATCTACATCTTCCTCCTAAATTTATAATTTTCTACTCACTTTCTTATCAAAATTCTTCTTAGGCCGTTCTTGTGCCCTGTCCTATCTTTTTTTCCTTTTATACCAAAATCTATTCTTCTTGCTCCAAAATTCAAGTTTCTTTGAGTTATCTGGTTTCCTCACCACATCAGACACCAAAATAGTCTTTACTACTGTCATGGTTTAAGCCTCTAAGCCATGGAGTTTTCTGTCTCACTCACTTCCCCCTCTTTCTTCTCCCACTCCTGGAGGGATGGGAAGGAGAATCAAAAGAATGCAACTCCCACAGGTTGAGGTAAGAACAATTTAGTAACTAAGGTATAACACAAATCACTACTGCTACCACCAATAATAATACAAGAGAAATACAAGG